>OX328126.1:2240372-2381217 GCA_946811695.1 Gonocerus acuteangulatus
CCTCGAAGCCTTTATTCTTCATAGAGCCCCTTTGATGTGCTCCCAAGATTTAATGTACTCCTCGAAGCCTTTATTCTTCATAGAGCCCCTTTGATGTGCTTCCAAGATTTAATGTACTCCTCGAAGCCTTTATTCTTCATAGAGCCCCTTTGATGTGCTTCCAAGATTTAATGTACTCCTCGAAGCCTTTATTCTTCATAGAGCCCCTTTGATGTGCTTCCAAGATTTAATGTACTCCTCGAAGCCTTTATTCTTCATAGAGCCCCTTTGATGTGCTTCCCAAGATTTAATGTACTCCTCGAAGCCTTTATTCTTCATAGAGCCCCTTTGATGTGCTCCCAAGATTTAATGTACTCCTCGAAGCCTTTATTCTTCATAGAGCCCCTTTGATGTGCTCCCAAGATTTAATGTACTCCTCGAAGCCTTTATTCTTCATAGAGCCCCTTTGATGTGCTTCCAAGATTTAATGTACTCCTCGAAGCCTTTATTCTTCATAGAGCCCCTTTGATGTGCTTCCAAGATTTAATGTACTCCTCGAAGCCTTTATTCTTCATAGAGCCCCTTTGATGTGCTCCAAGATTTAATGTACTCCTCGAAGCCTTTATTCTTCATAGAGCCCCTTTGATGTGCTCCCAAGATTTAATGTACTCCTCGAAGCCTTTATTCTTCATAGAGCCCCTTTGATGTGCTCCCAAGATTTAATGTACTCCTCGAAGCCTTTATTCTTCATAGAGCCCCTTTGATGTGCTCCCAAGATTTAATGTACTCCTCGAAGCCTTTATTCTTCATAGAGCCCCTTTGATGTGCTCCCAAGATTTAATGTACTCCTCGAAGCCTTTATTCTTCATAGAGCCCCTTTGATGTGCTCCCAAGATTTAATGTACTCCTCGAAGCCTTTATTCTTCATAGAGCCCCTTTGATGTGCTCCCAAGATTTAATGTACTCCTCGAAGCCTTTATTCTTCATAGAGCCCCTTTGATGTGCTTCCAAGATTTAATGTACTCCTCGAAGCCTTTATTCTTCATAGAGCCCCTTTGATGTGCTTCCAAGATTTAATGTACTCCTCGAAGCCTTTATTCTTCATAGAGCCCCTTTGATGTGCTCCCAAGATTTAATGTACTCCTCGAAGCCTTTATTCTTCATAGAGCCCCTTTGATGTGCTCCCAAGATTTAATGTACTCCTCGAAGCCTTTATTCTTCATAGAGCCCCTTTGATGTGCTTCCAAGATTTAATGTACTCCTCGAAGCCTTTATTCTTCATAGAGCCCCTTTGATGTGCTTCCAAGATTTAATGTACTCCTCGAAGCCTTTATTCTTCATAGAGCCCCTTTGATGTGCTCCCAAGATTTAATGTACTCCTCGAAGCCTTTATTCTTCATAGAGCCCCTTTGATGTGCTTCCAAGATTTAATATACTCCTCGAAGCCTTTATTCTTCATAGAGCCCCTTTGATGTGCTTCCAAGATTTAATATACTCCTCGAAGCCTTTATTCTTCATAGAGCCCCTTTGATGTGCTTCCAAGATTTAATGTACTCCTCGAAGCCTTTATTCTTCATAGAGCCCCTTTGATGTGCTTCCAAGATTTAATGTACTCCTCGAAGCCTTTATTCTTCATAGAGCCCCTTTGATGCGCTTCCAAGATTTAATGTACTCCTCGAAGCCTTTATTCTTCATAGAGCCCCTTTGATGTGCTTCCAAGATTTAATGTACTCCTCGAAGCCTTTATTCTTCATAGAGCCCCTTTGATGTGCTCCCAAGATTTAATGTACTCCTCGAAGCCTTTATTCTTCATAGAGCCCCTTTGATGTGCTTCCAAGATTTAATGTACTCCTCGAAGCCTTTATTCTTCATAGAGCCCCTTTGATGCGCTTCCAAGATTTAATGTACTCCTCGAAGCCTTTATTCTTCATAGAGCCCCTTTGATGTGCTTCCAAGATTTAATGTACTCCTCGAAGCCTTTATTCTTCATAGAGCCCCTTTGATGTGCTCCCAAGATTTAATGTACTCCTCGAAGCCTTTATTCTTCATAGAGCCCCTTTGATGTGCTTCCAAGATTTAATGTACTCCTCGAAGCCTTTATTCTTCATAGAGCCCCTTTGATGTGCTTCCAAGATTTAATGTACTCCTCGAAGCCTTTATTCTTCATAGAGCCCCTTTGATGCGCTTCCAAGATTTAATGTACTCCTCGAAGCCTTTATTCTTCATAGAGCCCCTTTGATGTGCTTCCAAGATTTAATGTACTCCTCGAAGCCTTTATTCTTCATAGAGCCCCTTTGATGTGCTCCCAAGATTTAATGTACTCCTCGAAGCCTTTATTCTTCATAGAGCCCCTTTGATGTGCTTCCAAGATTTAATGTACTCCTCGAAGCCTTTATTCTTCATAGAGCCCCTTTGATGCGCTTCCAAGATTTAATGTACTCCTCGAAGCCTTTATTCTTCATAGAGCCCCTTTGATGTGCTTCCAAGATTTAATGTACTCCTCGAAGCCTTTATTCTTCATAGAGCCCCTTTGATGTGCTCCCAAGATTTAATGTACTCCTCGAAGCCTTTATTCTTCATAGAGCCCCTTTGATGTGCTTCCAAGATTTAATGTACTCCTCGAAGCCTTTATTCTTCATAGAGCCCCTTTGATGTGCTCCCAAGATTTAATGTACTCCTCGAAGCCTTTATTCTTCATAGAGCCCCTTTGATGTGCTTCCAAGATTTAATGTACTCCTCGAAGCCTTTATTCTTCATAGAGCCCCTTTGATGTGCTTCCAAGATTTAATGTACTCCTCGAAGCCTTTATTCTTCATAGAGCCCCTTTGATGTGCTCCCAAGATTTAATGTACTCCTCGAAGCCTTTATTCTTCATAGAGCCCCTTTGATGTGCTCCCAAGATTTAATGTACTCCTCGAAGCCTTTATTCTTCATAGAGCTCCTTTGATGTGCTCCCAAGATTTAATGTACTCCTCGAAGCCTTTATTCTTCATAGAGCCCCTTTGATGCGCTTCCAAGATTTAATATACTCCTCGAAGCCTTTATTCTTCATAGAGCCCCTTTGATGTGCTTCCAAGATTTAATGTACTCCTCGAAGCCTTTATTCTTCATAGAGCCCCTTTGATGTGCTCCCAAGATTTAATGTACTCCTCGAAGCCTTTATTCTTCATAGAGCCCCTTTGATGTGCTCCCAAGATTTAATGTACTCCTCGAAGCCTTTATTCTTCATAGAGCCCCTTTGATGTGCTTCCAAGATTTAATGTACTCCTCGAAGCCTTTATTCTTCATAGAGCCCCTTTGATGTGCTTCCAAGATTTAATGTACTCCTCGAAGCCTTTATTCTTCATAGAGCCCCTTTGATGTGCTCCCAAGATTTAATGTACTCCTCGAAGCCTTTATTCTTCATAGAGCCCCTTTGATGTGCTCCCAAGATTTAATGTACTCCTCGAAGCCTTTATTCTTCATAGAGCCCCTTTGATGTGCTCCCAAGATTTAATGTACTCCTCGAAGCCTTTATTCTTCATAGAGCCCCTTTGATGCGCTTCCAAGATTTAATATACTCCTCGAAGCCTTTATTCTTCATAGAGCCCCTTTGATGTGCTTCCAAGATTTAATGTACTCCTCGAAGCCTTTATTCTTCATAGAGCCCCTTTGATGTGCTCCCAAGATTTAATGTACTCCTCGAAGCCTTTATTCTTCATAGAGCCCCTTTGATGTGCTCCCAAGATTTAATGTACTCCTCGAAGCCTTTATTCTTCATAGAGCCCCTTTGATGTGCTTCCAAGATTTAATGTACTCCTCGAAGCCTTTATTCTTCATAGAGCCCCTTTGATGTGCTTCCAAGATTTAATGTACTCCTCGAAGCCTTTATTCTTCATAGAGCCCCTTTGATGTGCTTCCAAGATTTAATGTACTCCTCGAAGCCTTTATTCTTCATAGAGCCCCTTTGATGTGCTTCCAAGATTTAATGTACTCCTCGAAGCCTTTATTCTTCATAGAGCCCCTTTGATGTGCTTCCAAGATTTAATGTACTCCTCGAAGCCTTTATTCTTCATAGAGCCCCTTTGATGTGCTTCCAAGATTTAATGTACTCCTCGAAGCCTTTATTCTTCATAGAGCCCCTTTGATGTGCTTCCAAGATTTAATGTACTCCTCGAAGCCTTTATTCTTCATAGAGCCCCTTTGATGTGCTTCCAAGATTTAATGTACTCCTCGAAGCCTTTATTCTAGATAGAGCCCCTTTGATGTGCTTCCAAGATTTAATGTACTCCTCGAAGCCTTTATTCTTCATAGAGCCCCTTTGATGTGCTTCCAAGATTTAATGTACTCCTCGAAGCCTTTATTCTTCATAGAGCCCCTTTGATGTGCTCCCAAGATTTAATGTACTCCTCGAAGCCTTTATTCTTCATAGAGCCCCTTTGATGTGCTTCCAAGATTTAATGTACTCCTCGAAGCCTTTATTCTTCATAGAGCCCCTTTGATGTGCTTCCAAGATTTAATGTACTCCTCGAAGCCTTTATTCTTCATAGAGCCCCTTTGATGTGCTCCCAAGATTTAATGTACTCCTCGAAGCCTTTATTCTTCATAGAGCCCCTTTGATGTGCTTCCAAGATTTAATGTACTCCTCGAAGCCTTTATTCTTCATAGAGCCCCTTTGATGTGCTTCCAAGATTTAATGTACTCCTCGAAGCCTTTATTCTTCATAGAGCCCCTTTGATGTGCTCCCAAGATTTAATGTACTCCTCGAAGCCTTTATTCTTCATAGAGCCCCTTTGATGTGCTTCCAAGATTTAATGTACTCCTCGAAGCCTTTATTCTTCATAGAGCCCCTTTGATGTGCTTCCAAGATTTAATGTACTCCTCGAAGCCTTTATTCTTCATAGAGCCCCTTTGATGTGCTCCCAAGATTTAATATACTCCTCGAAGCCTTTATTCTTCATAGAGCCCCTTTGATGTGCTTCCAAGATTTAATGTACTCCTCGAAGCCTTTATTCTTCATAGAGCCCCTTTGATGTGCTCCCAAGATTTAATGTACTCCTCGAAGCCTTTATTCTTCATAGAGCCCCTTTGATGTGCTCCCAAGATTTAATATACTCCTCGAAGCCTTTATTCTTCATAGAGCCCCTTTGATGTGCTTCCAAGATTTAATGTACTCCTCGAAGCCTTTATTCTTCATAGAGCCCCTTTGATGTGCTTCCAAGATTTAATGTACTCCTCGAAGCCTTTATTCTTCATAGAGCCCCTTTGATGTGCTCCCAAGATTTAATGTACTCCTCGAAGCCTTTATTCTTCATAGAGCCCCTTTGATGTGCTTCCAAGATTTAATGTACTCCTCGAAGCCTTTATTCTTCATAGAGCCCCTTTGATGTGCTTCCAAGATTTAATGTACTCCTCGAAGCCTTTATTCTTCATAGAGCCCCTTTGATGTGCTTCCAAGATTTAATGTACTCCTCGAAGCCTTTATTCTTCATAGAGCCCCTTTGATGTGCTCCCAAGATTTAATATACTCCTCGAAGCCTTTATTCTTCATAGAGCCCTTTTGATGTGCTTCCAAGATTTAATGTACTCCTCGAAGCCTTTATTCTTCATAGAGCCCCTTTGATGTGCTCCCAAGATTTAATATACTCCTCGAAGCCTTTATTCTTCATAGAGCCCCTTTGATGCGCTTCCAAGATTTAATGTACTCCTCGAAGCCTTTATTCTTCATAGAGCCCCTTTGATGTGCTTCCAAGATTTAATGTACTCCTCGAAGCCTTTATTCTTCATAGAGCCCCTTTGATGTGCTTCCAAGATTTAATGTACTCCTCGAAGCCTTTATTCTTCATAGAGCCCCTTTGATGTGCTTCCAAGATTTAATATACTCCTCGAAGCCTTTATTCTTCATAGAGCCCCTTTGATGTGCTTCCAAGATTTAATGTACTCCTCGAAGCCTTTATTCTTCATAGAGCCCCTTTGATGTGCTTCCAAGATTTAATGTACTCCTCGAAGCCTTTATTCTTCATAGAGCCCCTTTGATGTGCTTCCAAGATTTAATGTACTCCTCGAAGCCTTTATTCTTCATAGAGCCCCTTTGATGTGCTTCCAAGATTTAATGTACTCCTCGAAGCCTTTATAACAATCCGGTGAAGCAACTATGTCCTTATGCCTAGGGTCATAACTGCATAGATCTCGGTAAAGCTTGAGGCGTGCCCCGTTGTATTTCTCACATTCCAAGAGAGCATGGGTCATTGTTTCTTCTCCATTAAGGCATACACAGGTCGGCGTGTCTCTCCTTTTAAACCTGTAGAGATAGGCGTTATAATCTCCATGACCCGATAGGAACTGGGTTACATGGAAGTTTGGGGCTACCCACTCATAAGATTGTCTGTCGGTTATCGTTGCAAAGTATTTTTGGTCTCGCTTCCAGAAGCAGAGTTCATCCAGGCAGTATTCCACGTCTCAGTTATGAACTCGTTGCTTAGCATTTTCAGGTCCATCTGCCGCCGAGGATGTGGGAGATCGCTTATCTGGTTGAGCCTAATATTCAATTTCTCTGGTATTTGAGCTGGGATTTGTAAGCCAGCGAGTTTTCCCTTCGTGGTCTTAAATGGTATACCGAAACACCCTTCGCCGCCCAGAGTTACTGTGCGATCTCGAAGATAATCTGCAACCAGATCGAAAACATCGCTGGGAGTGTCCATGTCTTGTAAAACTTTCATTATTGCAGGCCACCAAGCGTTGTCGTATGCACCGGCAATATCAAAAAGGACGATCATTGCATATTTCGGATTATCTCTATTGCAGTCCAATATAACTTGATTTATCGCCATTTCTGTCGATCCGCCTCTTCTGCTTCCATATTGGCGATAGCTTAGACAGGGTTCTATGGCAGATGTCAGTGTCGCTTTTATGACACTTTCAAAAACCTTCCCTAGGACAGGAAGGAGACACACTGGCCTGTAAGAAGAGGTGGGGAAGAAGAGGTGGAATAAGAAGAGGTGGGGAAGAAGAGGGGAACTACGAAGAGGTTGGGAAGAAGAGTTGTGGGAAGAAGAGTTGTGGGAAGAAGAGTTGTGGGAAGAAGAGTTGGGGGAAGAATAGGTGGGGGAAGAAGAGGTGGGAAAGAATGGGTGGGGAAGAAGAGGTGGAATAAGCAGAAGTGGGGAAGAAGAGGTGGAATAAGCAGAAGTGGGGAAGAAGAGGTGGAATAGGAAGAGGTGGGGAAGAAGGTAGAAGAGGAAGAGGTATTAAGCAGCAATTGTAGCTTTGATTAGGAGCCACCCTAGAGAAATGCTGATTAGAACAGAAACAAAGACTTCAAGGGTAATTCGGACGGCGAGCTTTTTAAAACTAGCCTTGGACTACCCCTGTCTGAATAAGGGGGGCTGTTGTTCAAAAGGGGGGAGGGGGGGCTATGTTAAATTGACCGTTTTCCCTTCTAAACTAGGCATTCATTTCCAGCTCAATTATTCACACAATTTACTCTCTGAAGAAGTAAGGCACCAATCAACACTGAATACCTCAAGGCACGTGCAGGATATACCAACACGTGTACAATATACCGACCGGCACGTGTATTTGCTAGTACAGTGTAGTAGCTAAAGATACACAAAATATACTAACGCATGGAATACCTCAAGGCACGTGCAGGATATACCGACACGTGTACAATATACCGACCTGCACGTGCACTTGCTAATACAGTGTAGTAGCTAAAGATACACCAAATATACAACCGCATGGAATACTTCAAGGCACGTGCAGGATATCCCGACACGTGTACAATATACCGACCGGCACGTGTACTCCTAATACAGTGTAGTAGCTAAAGATACACCAAATATACTAACGCATGGAATACCTCAAGACACGTGCAGGATATCCCGACACGTGTACAATATACCGACCGGCACGTATACTCCTAATACAGTGTAGTAGCTAAAGATACACCAAATATACTAACGCATGGAATACCTCAAGACACGTGCAGGATATACCGACACGTGTACAATATACCGACCGGCACGTGTACTCCTAATACACTGTAGTAGCTAAAGATACACCAAATATACTAACGCATGGAATACCTCAAGGCACGTGCAGGATATCCCGACACGTGTACAATATACCGACCGGCACGTGTATTTGCTAATACAGTGTAGTAGCTAAAGATACACCAAATATACAACCGCATGGAATACTTCAAGGCACGCGCAGGATATCCCGACACGAGTACAATATACCGACCGGCACGTGTACTCCTAATACAGTGTAGTAGCTAAAGATACACCAAAATATACTAACGCATGGAATACCTCAAGACACGTGCAGGATATCCCGACACGTGTACAATATACCGACCGGCACGTATACTCCTAATACAGTGTAGTAGCTAAAGATACACCAAATATACTAACGCATGGAATACCTCAAGGCACGTGCAGGATATCCCGACACGTGTACAATATACGGACCGGCACGTGTATTTGCTAATACAGTGTAGTAGCTAAAGATACACCAAATATACAACCGCATGGAATACTTCAAGGCACGCGCAGGATATCCCGACACGTGTACAATATACCGACCGGCACGTGTATTTGCTAATACAGTGTAGTAGCTAAAGATACACCAAATATACTAACGCATGGAATACCTCAAGCCACGTGCAGGATATCCCGACACGTGTACAATATACCGACCGGCACGTGCACTTGCTAATACAGTGTAGTAGCTAAAGATACACCAAATATACTAACGCATGGAATACCTCAAGGCACGTGCAGGATATCCCGAGACGTGTACAATATACCGACCGGCACGTGTATTTGCTAATACAGTGTAGAAGCTAAAGATACACCAAATATACTAACGCATGGAATACCTCAAGGCACGTGCAGGATATCCCGACACGTGTACAATATACCGACCGGCACGTGTATTTGCTAATACAGTGTAGTAGCTAAAGATACACAAAATATACTAACGCATGGAATACCTCAAGGCACGTGCAGGATATACCGACACGTGTACAATATACCGACCGGCACGTGTATTTGCTAATACAGTGTAGTAGCTAAAGATACACCAAATATACTAACGCATGGAATACCTCAAGACACGTGCAGGATATACCGACACGTGTACGATATACCGACCGGCACGTGCACTTGCTAATACAGTGTAGTAGCTAAAGATACACCAAATATACTAACGCATGAAATACCTCAAGGCACGTGCAGGATATACCGACACGTGTACAATATACCGACCGGCACGTGTACTCCTAATACAGTGTAGTAGCTAAAGATACACCAAATATACTAACGCATGGAATACCTCAAGGCACGTGCAGGATATCCCGACACGTGTACAATATACCGACCGGCACGTGCACTTGCTAATACAGTGTAGTAGCTAAAGATACACCAAATATACTAACGCATGGAATAACTCAAGGCACGTGCAGGATATCCCGACACGTGTACAATATACCGACCGGCACGTGCACTTGCTAATACAGTGTAGTAGCTAAAGATACACCAAATATACTAACGCATGGAATACCTCAAGGCACGTGCAGGATATACCGACACGTGTACAATATACCGACCGGCACGTGTATTTGCTAATACAGTGTAGTAGCTAAAGATACACCAAATATACTAACGCATGGAATACCTCAAGGCACGTGCAGGATATCCCGACACGTGTACAATATACCGACCGGCACGTGCACTTGCTAATACAGTGTAGTAGCTAAAGATACACCAAATATACTAACGCATGGAATACCTCAAGGCACGTGCAGGATATACCGACACGTGTACAATATACCGACCGGCACGTGTATTTGCTAATACAGTGTAGTAGCTAAAGATACACCAAATATACTAACGCATGGAATACCTCAAGGCACGTGCAGGATATCCCGACACGTGTACAATATACCGACCGGCACGTGCACTTGCTAATACAGTGTAGTAGCTAAAGATACACCAAATATACTAACGCATGGAATACCTCAAGGCACGTGCAGGATATACCGACACGTGTACAATATACCGACCGGCACGTGTATTTGCTAATACAGTGTAGTAGCTAAAGATACACCAAATATGCTAACGTATGGAATACCTCAAGGCACGTGCAGGATATCCCGACACGTGTACAATATACCGACCGGCACGTGTATTTGCTAATACAGTGTAGTAGCTAAAGATACACCAAATATACTAACGCATGGAATACCTCAAGGCACGTGCAGGATATCCCGACACGTGTACAATATACCGACCGGCACGTGTATTTGCTAATACAGTGTAGTAGCTAAAGATACACCAAATATACTAACGCATGGAATACCTCAAGACACGTGCAGGATATACCGACACGTGTACAATATACCGACCGGGACGTGCACTTGCTAATACAGTGTAGTAGCTAAAGATACACCAAATATACTAACGCATGGAATACCTCAAGGCACGTGCAGGATATCCCGACACGTGTACAATATACCGACCGGCACGTGCACTTTCTAATACAGTGTAGTAGCTAAAGATACACCAAATATACTAACGCATGGAATACCTCAAGGCACGTGCAGGATATCCCGAGACGTGTACAATATACCGACCGGCACGTGTATTTGCTAATACAGTGTAGTAGCTAAAGATACACCAAATATACTAACGCATGGAATACCTCAAGGCACGTGCAGGATATCCCGACACGTGTACAATATACCGACCGGCACGTGCACTTGCTAATACAGTGTAGTAGCTAAAGATACACCAAATATACTAACGCATGGAATACCTCAAGGCACGTGCAGGATATCCCGAGACGTGTACAATATACCGACCGGCACATGCACTTGCTAATACAGTGTAGTAGCTAAAGATACACCAAATATACTAACGCATGAAATACCTCAAGGCACGTGCAGGATATACCGACACGTGTACAATATACCGACCGGCACGTGCACTTTCTAATACAGTGTAGTAGCTAAAGATACACCAAATATACTAACGCATGAAATACCTCAAGGCACGTGCAGGATATACCGACACGTGTACAATATACCGACCGGCACGTGCACTTTCTAATACAGTGTAGTAGCTAAAGATACACCAAATATACTAACGCATGGAATACCTCCAGGCACGTGCAGGATATCCCGACACGTGTACAATATACCGACCGGCACGTGCACTTTCTAATACAGTGTAGTAGCTAAAGATACACCAAATATACTAACGCATGGAATACCTCAAGGCACGTGCAGGATATCCCGAGACGTGTACAATATACCGACCGGCACGTGTATTTGCTAATACAGTGTAGTAGCTAAAGATACACCAAATATACTAACGCATGGAATACCTCAAGACACGTGCAGAATATCCCGACACGTGTACAATATACCGACCGGCACGTGCACTTGCTAATACAGTGTAGTAGCTAAAGATACACCAAATATGCTAACGCATGGAATACCTCAAGGCACGTGCAGGATATCCCGAGACGTGTACAATATACCGACCGGCACGTGCACTTTCTAATACAGTCTAGTAGCTAAAGATACACCAAATATACTAACGCATGGAATACCTCAAGGCACGTGCAGGATATCCCGACACGTGTACAATATACCGACCGGCACGTGCACTTTCTAATACAGTGTAGTAGCTAAAGATACACCAAATATACTAACGCATGGAATACCTCAAGGCACGTGCAGGATATCCCGAGACGTGTACAATATACCGACCGGCACGTGTATTTGCTAATACAGTGTAGTAGCTAAAGATACACCAAATATACTAACGCATGGAATAACTCAAGGCACGTGCAGGATATCCCGACACGTGTACAATATACCGACCGGCACGTGCACTTGCTAATACAGTGTAGTAGCTAAAGATACACCAAATATACTAACGCATGGAATACCTCAAGGCACGTGCAGGATATCCCGACACGTGTACAATATACCGACCGGCACGTGCACTTGCTAATACAGTGTAGTAGCTAAAGATACACCAAATATACTAACGCATGGAATAACTCAAGGCACGTGCAGGATATCCCGACACGTGTACAATATACCGACCGGCACGTGCACTTGCTAATACAGTGTAGTAGCTAAAGATACACCAAATATACTAACGCATGGAATACCTCAAGGCACGTGCAGGATATACCGACACGTGTACAATATACCGACCGGCACGTGTATTTGCTAATACAGTGTAGTAGCTAAAGATATACCAAATATACTAACGCATGGAATACCTCAAGGCACGTGCAGGATATCCCGACACGTGTACAATATACCGACCGGCACGTGCACTTGCTAATACAGTGTAGTAGCTAAAGATACACCAAATATACTAACGCATGGAATACCTCAAGGCACGTGCAGGATATACCGACACGTGTACAATATACCGACCGGCACGTGTATTTGCTAATACAGTGTAGTAGCTAATGATACACCAAATATGCTAACGTATGGAATACCTCAAGGCACGTGCAGGATATCCCGACACGTGTACAATATACCGACCGGCACGTGTATTTGCTAATACAGTGTAGTAGCTAAAGATACACCAAATATACTAACGCATGGAATACCTCAAGGCACGTGCAGGATATCCCGACACGTGTACAATATACCGACCGGCACGTGTATTTGCTAATACAGTGTAGTAGCTAAAGATACACCAAATATACTAACGCATGGAATACCTCAAGACACGTGCAGGATATACCGACACGTGTACAATATACCGACCGGCACGTGCACTTGCTAATACAGTGTAGTAGCTAAAGATACACCAAATATACTAACGCATGGAATACCTCAAGGCACGTGCAGGATATCCCGACACGTGTACAATATACCGACCGGCACGTGCACTTTCTAATACAGTGTAGTAGCTAAAGATACACCAAATATACTAACGCATGGAATACCTCAAGGCACGTGCAGGATATCCCGAGACGTGTACAATATACCGACCGGCACGTGTATTTGCTAATACAGTGTAGTAGCTAAAGATACACCAAATATACTAACGCATGGAATACCTCAAGGCACGTGCAGGATATCCCGACACGTGTACAATATACCGACCGGCACGTGCACTTGCTAATACAGTGTAGTAGCTAAAGATACACCAAATATACTAACGCATGGAATACCTCAAGGCACGTGCAGGATATCCCGAGACGTGTACAATATACCGACCGGCACGTGCACTTGCTAATACAGTGTAGTAGCTAAAGATACACCAAATATACTAACGCATGAAATACCTCAAGGCACGTGCAGGATATACCGACACGTGTACAATATACCGACCGGCACGTGCACTTTCTAATACAGTGTAGTAGCTAAAGATACACCAAATATACTAACGCATGAAATACCTCAAGGCACGTGCAGGATATCCCGACACGTGTACAATATACTGACCGGCACGTGCACTTTCTAATACAGTGTAGTAGCTAAAGATACACCAAATATACTAACGCATGGAATACCTCAAGGCACGTGCAGGATATCCCGACACGTGTACAATATACCGACCGGCACGTGCACTTTCTAATACAGTGTAGTAGCTAAAGATACACCAAATATACTAACGCATGGAATACCTCAAGGCACGTGCAGGATATCCCGAGACGTGTACAATATACCGACCGGCACGTGTATTTGCTAATACAGTGTAGTAGCTAAAGATACACCAAATATACTAACGCATGGAATACCTCAAGACACGTGCAGGATATCCCGACACGTGTACAATATACCGACCGGCACGTGCACTTGCTAATACAGTGTAGTAGCTAAAGATACACCAAATATACTAACGCATGGAATACCTCAAGGCACGTGCAGGATATCCCGAGACGTGTACAATATACCGACCGGCACGTGTATTTGCTAATACAGTGTAGTAGCTAAAGATACACCAAATATACTAACGCATGGAATACCTCAAGGCACGTGCAGGATATCCCGACACGTGTACAATATACCGACCGGCACGTGCACTTGCTAATACAGTGTAGTAGCTAAAGATACACCAAATATACTAACGTATGGAATACCTCAAGCCACGTGCAGGATATCCCGACACGTGTACAATATACCGACCGGCACGTGCACTTGCTAATACAGTGTAGTAGCTAAAGATACACCAAATATACTAACGCATGAAATACCTCAAGGCACGTGCAGGATATACCGACACGTGTACAATATACCGACCGGCACGTGTACTCCTAATACAGTGTAGTAGCTAAAGATACACCAAATATACTAACGCATGGAATACCTCAAGGCACGTGCAGGATATCCCGACACGTGTACAATATACAGACCGACACGTGTACTCCTAATACAGTGTAGTAGCTAAAGATACAACAAATATACTAACGCATGGAATACCTCAAGGCACGTGCAGGATATCCCGACACGTGTACAATATACCGACCGGCACGTGCACTTGCTAATACAGTGTAGTAGCTAAAGATACACCAAATATACTAACGTATGGAATACCTCAAGCCACGTGCAGGATATCCCGACACGTGTACAATATACCGACCGGCACGTGCACTTGCTAATACAGTGTAGTAGCTAAAGATACACCAAATATACTAACGCATGGAATACCTCAAGGCACGTGCAGGATATCCCGACACGTGTACAATATACAGACCGACACGTGTACTCCTAATACAGTGTAGTAGCTAAAGATACACCAAATATACTAACGCATGGAATACCTCAAGGCACGTGCAGGATATCCCGAGACGTGTACAATATACCGACCGGCACGTGTATTTGCTAATACAGTGTAGTAGCTAAAGATACACCAAATATACTAACGCATGGAATACCTCAAGGCACGTGCAGGATATCCCGACACGTGTACAATATACCGACCGGCACGTGCACTTGCTAATACAGTGTAGTAGCTAAAGATACACCAAATATACTAACGCATGGAATACCTCAAGGCACGTGCATGATATCCCGACACGTGTACAATATACCGACCGGCACGTGCACTTTCTAATACAGTGTAGTAGCTAAAGATACACCAAATATACTAACGCATGGAATACCTCAAGCCACGTGCAGGATATCCCGAGACGTGTACAATATACCGACCGGCACGTGTATTTGCTAATACAGTGTAGTAGCTAAAGATACACCAAATATACTAACGCATGGAATACCTCAAGGCACGTGCAGGATATCCCGACACGTGTACAATATACCGACCGGCACGTGCACTTGCTAATACAGTGTAGTAGCTAAAGATACACCAAATATACTAACGCATGGAATACCTCAAGGCACGTGCAGGATATCCCGACACGTGTACAATATACCGACCGGCACGTGCACTTGCTAATACAGTGTAGTAGCTAAAGATACACCAAATATACTAACGCATGGAATACCTCAAGGCACGTGCAGGATATCCCGACACGTGTACAATATACCGACCGGCACGTGTACTCCTGATACAGTGTAGTAGCTAAAGATACACCAAATATACTAACGCATGGAATACCTCAAGGCACGTGCAGGATATACCGACACGTGTACAATATACCGACCGGCACGTGTATTTGCTAATACAGTGTAGTAGCTAAAGATACACCAAATATGCTAACGCATGGAATACCTCAAGGCACGTGCAGGATATCCCGACACGTGTACAATATACCGACCGGCACGTGCACTTGCTAATACAGTGTAGTAGCTAAAGATACACCAAATATACTAACGCATGGAATACCTCAAGGCACGTGCAGGATATACCGACACGTGTACAATATACCGACCGGCACGTGTACTCCTAATACAGTGTAGTAGCTAAAGATACACCAAATATACTAACGCATGGAATACCTCAAGGCACGTGCAGGATATCCCGACACGTGTACAATATACCGACCGGCACGTGTACTCCTGATACAGTATAGTAGCTAAAGATACACCAAATATACTAACGCATGGAATACCTCAAGGCACGAGCAGGATATACCGACACGTGTACACTATACCGACCGGCACGTGTACTCCTGATACAGTATAGTAGCTAAAGATACACCAAATATACTAACGCATGGAATACCTCAAGGCACGTGCAGGATATACCGACACGTGTACAATATACCGACCGGCACGTGTACTTTCTAATACAGTGTAGTAGCTAAAGATACACCAAATATACTAACGCATGGAATACCTCAAGGCACGTGCAGGATATCCCGACATGTGTACAATATACCGACCGGCACGTGCACTTGCTAATACAGTGTAGTAGCTAAAGATACACCAAATATACTAACGCATGGAATACCTCAAGGCACGTGCAGGATATCCCGAGACGTGTACAATATACCGACCGGCACGTGCACTTGCTAATACAGTGTAGTAGCTAAAGATACACCAAATATACTAACGCATGGAATACCTCAAGGCACGTGCAGGATATCCCGACACGTGTACAATATACCGACCGGCACGTGTATTTGCTAATACAGTGTAGTAGCTAAAGATACACCAAATATACTAACGCATGGAATACCTCAAGACACGTGCAGGATATCCCGACACGTGTACAATATACCGACCGGCACGTGTACTTTCTAATACAGTGTAGTAGCTAAAGATACACCAAATATACTAACGCATGGAATACCTCAAGGCACGTGCAGGATATCCCGACACGTGTACAATATACCGACCGGCACGTGTACTTTCTAATACAGTGTAGTAGCTAAAGATACACCAAATATACTAACGCATGGAATACCTCAAGGCACGAGCAGGATATACCGACACGTGTACACTATACCGACCGGCACGTGTACTCCTGATACAGTATAGTAGCTAAAGATACACCAAATATACTAACGCATGGAATACCTCAAGGCACGTGCAGGATATACCGACACGTGTACAATATACCGACCGGCACGTGTACTTTCTAATACAGTGTAGTAGCTAAAGATACACCAAATATACTAACGCATGGAATACCTCAAGGCACGTGCAGGATATCCCGACACGTGTACAATATACCGACCGGCACGTGCACTTGCTAATACAGTGTAGTAGCTAAAGATACACCAAATATACTAACGCATGGAATACCTCAAGGCACGTGCAGGATATCCCGAGACGTGTACAATATACCGACCGGCACGTGCACTTGCTAATACAGTGTAGTAGCTAAAGATACACCAAATATACTAACGCATGGAATACCTCAAGGCACGTGCAGGATATCCCGACACGTGTACAATATACCGACCGGCACGTGTATTTGCTAATACAGTGTAGTAGCTAAAGATACACCAAATATACTAACGCATGGAATACCTCAAGACACGTGCAGGATATCCCGACACGTGTACAATATACCGACCGGCACGTGTACTTTCTAATACAGTGTAGTAGCTAAAGATACACCAAATATACTAACGCATGGAATACCTCAAGGCACGTGCAGGATATCCCGACACGTGTACAATATACCGACCGGCACGTGTACTTTCTAATACAGTGTAGTAGCTAAAGATACACCAAATATACTAACGCATGGAATACCTCAAGCCACGTGCAGGATATACCGACACGTGTACAATATACCGACCGGCACGTGTACTCCTAATACAGTGTAGTAGCTAAAGATACACCAAATATACTAACGCATGGAATACCTCAAGGCACGTGCAGGATATACCGACACGTGTACAATATACCGACCGGCACGTGTACTTTCTAATACAGTGTAGTAGCTAAAGATACACCAAATATACTAACGTATGTATTATTAGTATGGATCTAGTCAATAATAATAGTTAATAAAACTCTACATTTTAAAATAGTATTCATCATTTATTGCCAACGTTTCGGATTGAAATTCAATCCTTCATCAGGACTATATATATATAAATAGACAATGACTAACTTCTCCGATATTTCGCTGGAATCCTCTCCAGCTTCCTCAGAATAATTTTATATTCTTGGTGGTAGCCTGAGGAGGAGTCCAGCAAAATAACGCGGAAGGAAGTAGCAGAGTAAAAGCCCCGCATATATATATATATATATATATATATATATATATATATATATATATATGTGTGTGTATATATATAAACCACGTGTCCGTCTGTTTATCTTTTTGTCTGTTTGTTACTTATGCAAAGCCACACCGTTTGACCGATTTTAATCAAACTTGGTACACAGGTTGGTCTTAATATGGGAAGTGTCATAGGCTATATTAAAATCCTCTAGGTCTCACAGTTCGGACGTCACGGGTTCGAAACTATGAACCCGATCAGTTACAGAAATGTGTTATTATGTTTTAATATTACTTATTTGGTTTCTAATTTATTTGGGTTTTTTTTTTTTTTTTTTCTAGATGCAGAAAGTAGGTGTAGCATGGCACGCCGGGTAACAGCTAGTAAATAGATACACAGCAGTCCATTAACAGGCCGCGAGCGCGGATACTGAAGAAGTATATGATTCTATACTACACGGCCCACTGGGGAGATAGTGTGGTCAGTACTACTTCTGTCACTCATTTTCCCCTTAGCAAATACTCATTAATAAATGAATCAATGGCTGGGTGGACCAAGGGAAGGTGTGGGACCCCAGTTATTGCTCTCGAACGATGACACTAGAAGATAATACATTTAATACGATTTCGAGGGTATTTAATACGATCCAGCATACAGGAACTAGACCTCAAGTAGGCTGCATTCTTGGGAATAGCCAAGAAACTTCGCTATGAAGATGCCCCGAAATTTTGAAAAAGTAGAATCATCAAAATAATATTAGTGACAATTATACGGCAAATCATCTAACAGTTGAAATTTTAATGAATGCCAATATTATTTTTAATAATTTTTTCTTTAGTATTTGTAGGGAATAAATGTTGATTATATGAACTTGTTTGTCAACTAGTTTTATCTGAAATGCACATTTTTATTTTAGATACATTAAATAAATAAAGAAAGTTTTCGTTGCTCTGGTCCTAATATTGACATGTTCGGAGTAAGTCGGAGGCTAAGTTTCACATTTCTCTTCCTAAGGATCACAGTCTGGGATGATTTAATCATTTTTTAAGTATTGAAATTTCTAAAAAGATCCTTTATAAAAAACAAGCAATTATATACAAAAATTAACAAAATATACAGGTAACAACTAGGAAAAGGTCGGATTCCCAATTTTTTCGCGTAGAGTCATTGGTTATGGGAATTAATGTATTTTATCTATGGTTCGACATTTTGGGGTGTAGATAAATACCTCCAACTCAGAACTACCTTCTACAAAGCTCGAATCTTGTCTCAGCTGAGATTAGCCAGGAAGTTGGAGCTGAGAATATTTACTAATGGAATCTTGTACAAGATTAAATGTGACGAGATATGCTGGATATGCAACCTGTACGAAGAGGAGGATATTGGTCACTTCCTACTCAGGAGTCCGATGTACACGGAAGCTAGACGCCACTACATCTGCAGCTATTTTCAAGCAGAGGACACCACTGAAGACAGCCTTGTTGCATTACTGGATGTAAGAGGAGGATATTGGTCACTTCCTACTCAGGTGTCCGATGTACACGGAAGCTAGACGCCACTAAATCTGCAGCTATTTCCAAGCAGAGGACACCACTGAAGACAGGCTTGTTGCATTACTGGATGTAAGAGGAGGATATTGGTCACTTCCTACTCAGGTGTCCGATGTACACGGAAGCTAGACGCCACTACATCTGCAGCTATTTCCAAGCAGAGGACACCACTGAATACAGGCTTGTTGCATTACTGGATGTAAGAGGAGGATATTGGTCACTTCCTACTCAGGTGTCCGATGTACACGGAAGCTAGACGCCACTACATCTGCAGCTATTTCCAAGCAGAGGACACCACTCAAGACAGCCTTGTTGCATTACTGGGTGTAAGAGGAGGATATTGGTCACTTCCTACTCAGGTGTCCGATGTACACGGAAGCTAGACGCCACTACATCCGCAGCTATTTCCAGGCAGAGGACACCACTCAAGACAGCCTTGTTGCATTACTGGATGTAAGAGGAGGATATTGGTCACTTCCTACTCAGGTGTCCGATGTACACGGAAGCTAGACGCCACTACATCTGCAGCTATTTCCAAGCAGAGGACACCACTGAATACAGGCTTGTTGCATTACTGGATGTAAGAGGAGGATATTGGTCACTTCCTACTCAGGTGTCCGATGTACACGGAAGCTAGACGCCACTACATCTGCAGCTATTTCCAAGCAGAGGACACCACTCAAGACAGGCTTGTTGCATTACTGGATGTAAGAGGAGGATATTGGTCACTTCCTACTCAGGTGTCCGATGTACACGGAAGCTAGACGCCACTACATCTGCAGCTATTTCCAAGCAGAGGACACCACTGAAGACATGCTTGTTGCATTACTGGATGTAAGAGGAGGATATTGGTCACTTCCTACTCAGGTGTCCGATGTACACGGAAGCTAGACGCCACTACAACTGCAGCTATTTCCAAGCAGAGGACACCACTCAAGACAGGCTTGTTGCATTACTGGATGTAAGAAGAGGATATTGGTCACTTCCTACTCAGGTGTCCGATGTACACGGAAGCTAGACGCCACTACATCTGCAGCTATTTCCAAGCAGAGGACACCACTCAAGACAGGCTTGTTGCATTACTGGATGTAAGAGGAGGATATTGGTCACTTCCTACTCAGGTGTCCGATGTACAGGGAAGCTAGACGCCACTACATCCGCAGCTATTTCCAAGCAGAGGACACCACTGAATACAGGCTTGTTGCATTACTGGATGTAAGAGGAGGATATTGGTCACTTCCTACTCAGGTGTCCGATGTACACGGAAGCTAGACGCCACTACATCTGCAGCTATTTCCAAGCAGAGGACACCACTCAAGACAGGCTTGTTGCATTACTGGATGTAAGAGGAGGATATTGGTCACTTCCTACTCAGGTGTCCGATGTACACGGAAGCTAGACGCCACTACATCTGCAGCTATTTCCAAGCAGAGGACACCACTGAATACAGGCTTGTTGCATTACTGGATGTAAGAGGAGGATATTGGTCACTTCCTACTCAGGTGTCCGATGTACACGGAAGCTAGACGCCACTACATCTGCAGCCATTTCCAAGCAGAGGACACCACTCAAGACAGGCTTGTTGCATTACTGGATGTAAGAGGAGGATATTGGTCACTTCCTACTCAGGTGTCCGATGTACACGGAAGCTAGACGTCACTACATCTGCAGCTATTTCTAAGCAGAGGACACCACTGAAGACAGGCTTGTTGCATTACTGGATGTAAGAGGAGGATATTGGTCACTTCCTACTCAGGTGTCCGATGTACACGGAAGCTAGACGCCACTACATCTGCAGCTATTTCCAAGCAGAGGACACCACTCAAGACAGGCTTGTTGCATTACTGGATGTAAGAGGAGGATATTGGTCACTTCCTACTCAGGTGTCCGATGTACACGGAAGCTAGACGCCACTACATCTGCAGCTATTTCCAAGCAGAGGACACCACTCAATACAGCCTTGTTGCATTACTGGATGTAAGAGGAGGATATTGGTCACTTCCTACTCAGGTGTCCGATGTACACGGAAGCTAGACGCCACTACATCTGCAGCTATTTCCAAGCAGAGGACACCACTGAAGACAGGCTTGTTGCATTACTGGATGTAAGAGGAGGATATTGGTCACTTCCTACTCAGGTGTCCGATGTACACGGAAGCTAGACGCCACTACATCTGCAGCTATTTCCAAGCAGAGGACACCATTAAGACATGCTTGTTGCATTACTGGATGTAAGAGGAGGATATTGGTCACTTCCTACTCAGGTGTCCGATGTAGACGGAAGCTAGACGCCACTACATCTGCAGCTATTTCCAAGCAGAGGACACCACTGAAGACAGCCTTGTTGCATTACTGGATGTAAGAGGAGGATATTGGTCACTTCCTACTCAGGTGTCCGATGTACACGGAAGCTAGACGCCACTACATCTGCAGCTATTTCCAAGCAGAGGACACCATTAAGACAGGCTTGTTGCATTACTGGATGTGTAAGAGGAGGATATTGGTCACTTCCTACTCAGGTGTCCGATGTACACGGAAGCTAGACGCCACTACATCTGCAGCTATTTCCAAGCAGAGGACACCACTCAAGACAGCCTTGTTGCATTACTGGGTGTAAGAGGAGGATATTGGTCACTTCCTACTCAGGTGTCCGGTGTACACGGAAGCTAGACGCCACTACATCCGCAGCTATTTCCAAGCAGAGGACACCACTCAAGACAGCCTTGTTGCATTACTGGATGTAAGAGGAGGATATTGGTCACTTCCTACTCAGGTGTCCGATGTACACGGAAGCTAGACGCCACTACATCTGCAACTATTTCCAAGCAGAGGACACCACTCAAGACAGGCTTGTTGCATTACTGGATGTAAGAGGAGGATATTGGTCACTTCCTACTCAGGTGTCCGATGTACACGGAAGCTAGACGCCACTACATCTGCAGCTATTTCCAAGCAGAGGACACCACTGAAGACAGGCTTGTTGCATTACTGGATGTAAGAAGAGGATATTGGTCACTTCCTACTCAGGTGTCCGATGTACACGGAAGCTAGACGCCACTACATCTGCAGCTATTTCCAAGCAGAGGACACCACTGAATACAGGCTTGTTGCATTACTGGATGTAAGAGGAGGATATTGGTCACTTCCTACTCAGGTGTCCGATGTACACGGAAGCTAGACGCCACTACATCTGCAGCTATTTCCAAGCAGAGGACACCACTGAAGACAGGCTTGTTGCATTACTGGATGTAAGAGGAGGATGTTGGTCACTTCCTACTCAGGTGTCCGATGTACACGGAAGCTAGACGCCACTACATCTGCAGCTATTTCCAAGCAGAGGACACCACTCAAGACAGGCTTGTTGCATTACTGGATGTAAGAGGAGGATATTGGTCACTTCCTACTCAGGTGTCCGATGTACACGGAAGCTAGACGCCACTACATCTGCAGCTATTTCCAAGCAGAGGACACCACTGAATACAGGCTTGTTGCATTACTGGATGTAAGAGGAGGATATTGGTCACTTCCTACTCAGGTGTCCGATGTACACGGAAGCTAGACGCCACTACATCTGCAGCTATTTCTAAGCAGAGGACACCACTCAAGACAGGCTTGTTGCATTACTGGATGTAAGAGGAGGATATTGGTCACTTCCTACTCAGGTGTCCGATGCACACGGAAGCTAGACGCCACTACATCTGCAGCTATTTCCAAGCAGAGGACACCACTGAAGACAGCCTTGTTGCATTACTGGATGTAAGAGGAGGATATTGGTCACTTCCTACTCAGGTGCCCGATGTACACGGAAGCTAGACGCCACTACATCTGCAGCTATTTCCAAGCAGAGGACACCACTGAAGACAGCCTTGTTGCATTACTGGATGTAAGAGGAGGATATTGGTCACTTCCTACTCAGGTGTCCGATGTACACGGAAGCTAGACGCCACTACATCTGCAGCTATTTCGAAGCAGAGGACACCACTGAAGACAGGCTTGTTGCATTACTGGATGTAAGAGGAGGATATTGGTCACTTCCTACTCAGGTGTCCGATGTACACGGAAGCTAGACGCCACTACATCTGCAGCTATTTCCAAGCAGAGGACACCACTGAAGACAGGCTTGTTGCATTACTGGATGTAAGAGGAGGATATTGGTCACTTCCTACTCAGGTGTCCGATGTACACGGAAGCTAGACGCCACTACATCTGCAGCTATTTCCAAGCAGAGGACACCACTCAAGACAGCCTTGTTGCATTACTGGATGTAAGAGGAGGATATTGGTCACTTCCTACTCAGGTGTCCGAAGTACACGGAAGCTAGAAGCCACTACATCTACAGCTATTTCCAAGCAGAGGACACCACTGAAGACAGCCTTGTTGTATTACTGGATGTAAGAGGAGGATATTGGTCACTTCCTACTCAGGTGTCCGATGTACACGGAAGCTAGACGCCACTACATCTGCAGCTATTTCCAAGCAGAGGACACCACTGAACACAGCCTTGTTGCATTACTGGATGTAAGAGGAGGATATTGGTCACTTCCTACTCAGGTGTCCGATGTACACGGAAGCTAGACGCCACTACATCTGCAGCTATTTCCAAGCAGAGGACACCACTCAAGACAGCCTTGTTGCATTACTGGATGTAAGAGGAGGATATTGGTCACTTCCTACTCAGGTGTCCGATGTACACGGAAGCTAGACGCCACTACATCTGCAGCTATTTCCAAGCAGAGGACACCACTGAACACAGCCTTGTTGCATTACTGGATGTAAGAGGAGGATATTGGTCACTTCCTACTCAGGTGTCCGATGTACACGGAAGCTAGACGCCACTACATCTGCAGCTATTTCCAAGCAGAGGACACCACTCAAGACAGCCTTGTTGCATTACTGGATGTAAGAGGAGGATATTGGTCACTTCCTACTCAGGTGTCCGATGTACACGGAAGCTAGACGTCACTACATCTGCAGCTATTTCTAAGCAGAGGACACCACTGAAGACAGGCTTGTTGCATTACTGGATGTAAGAGGAGGATATTGGTCACTTCCTACTCAGGTGTCCGATGTACACGGAAGCTAGACGCCACTACATCTGCAGCTATTTCCAAGCAGAGGACACCACTCAAGACAGCCTTGTTGCATTACTGGGTGTAAGAGGAGGATATTGGTCACTTCCTACTCAGGTGTCCGGTGTACACGGAAGCTAGACGCCACTACATCCGCAGCTATTTCCAAGCAGAGGACACCACTCATGACAGCCTTGTTGCATTACTGGATGTAAGAGGAGGATATTGGTCACTTCCTACTCAGGTGTCCGATGTACACGGAAGCTAGACGCCACTACATCTGCAACTATTTCCAAGCAGAGGACACCACTCAAGACAGGCTTGTTGCATTACTGGATGTAAGAGGAGGATATTGGTCACTTCCTACTCAGGTGTCCGATGTACACGGAAGCTAGACGCCACTACATCTGCAGCTATTTCCAAGCAGAGGACACCACTGAAGACAGGCTTGTTGCATTACTGGATGTAAGAAGAGGATATTGGTCACTTCCTACTCAGGTGTCCGATGTACACGGAAGCTAGACGCCACTACATCTGCAGCTATTTCCAAGCAGAGGACACCACTGAAGACAGCCTTGTTGCATTACTGGATGTAAGAGGAGGATATTGGTCACTTCCTACTCAGGTGTCCGATGTACACGGAAGCTAGACGCCACTACATCTGCAGCTATTTCCAAGCAGAGGACACCACTGAAGACAGGCTTGTTGCATTACTGGATGTAAGAGGAGGATGTTGGTCACTTCCTACTCAGGTGTCCGATGTACACGGAAGCTAGACGCCACTACATCTGCAGCTATTTCCAAGCAGAGGACACCACTCAAGACAGGCTTGTTGCATTACTGGATGTAAGAGGAGGATATTGGTCACTTCCTACTCAGGTGTCCGATGTACACGGAAGCTAGACGCCACTACATCTGCAGCTATTTCCAAGCAGAGGACACCACTGAATACAGGCTTGTTGCATTACTGGATGTAAGAGGAGGATATTGGTCACTTCCTACTCAGGTGTCCGATGTACACGGAAGCTAGACGCCACTACATCTGCAGCTATTTCTAAGCAGAGGACACCACTCAAGACAGGCTTGTTGCATTACTGGATGTAAGAGGAGGATATTGGTCACTTCCTACTCAGGTGTCCGATGCACACGGAAGCTAGACGCCACTACATCTGCAGCTATTTCCAAGCAGAGGACACCACTGAAGACAGCCTTGTTGCATTACTGGATGTAAGAGGAGGATATTGGTCACTTCCTACTCAGGTGCCCGATGTACACGGAAGCTAGACGCCACTACATCTGCAGCTATTTCCAAGCAGAGGACACCACTGAAGACAGCCTTGTTGCATTACTGGATGTAAGAGGAGGATATTGGTCACTTCCTACTCAGGTGTCCGATGTACACGGAAGCTAGACGCCACTACATCTGCAGCTATTTCGAAGCAGAGGACACCACTGAAGACAGGCTTGTTGCATTACTGGATGTAAGAGGAGGATATTGGTCACTTCCTACTCAGGTGTCCGATGTACACGGAAGCTAGACGCCACTACATCTGCAGCTATTTCCAAGCAGAGGACACCACTGAAGACAGGCTTGTTGCATTACTGGATGTAAGAGGAGGATATTGGTCACTTCCTACTCAGGTGTCCGATGTACACGGAAGCTAGACGCCACTACATCTGCAGCTATTTCCAAGCAGAGGACACCACTGAATACAGGCTTGTTGCATTACTGGATGTAAGAGGAGGATATTGGTCACTTCCTACTCAGGTGTCCGATGTACACGGAAGCTAGACGCCACTACATCTGCAGCTATTTCCAAGCAGAGGACACCACTCAAGACAGGCTTGTTGCATTACTGGATGTAAGAGGAGGATATTGGTCACTTCCTACTCAGGTGTCCGATGTACACGGAAGCTAGACGTCACTACATCTGCAGCTATTTCTAAGCAGAGGACACCACTGAAGACAGGCTTGTTGCATTACTGGATGTAAGAGGAGGATATTGGTCACTTCCTACTCAGGTGTCCGATGTACACGGAAGCTAGACGCCACTACATCTGCAGCTATTTCTAAGCAGAGGACACCACTGAAGACAGGCTTGTTGCATTACTGGATGTAAGAGGAGGATATTGGTCACTTCCTACTCAGGTGTCCGATGTACACGGAAGCTAGACGCCACTACATCTGCAGCTATTTCCAAGCAGAGGACACCACTCAAGACAGGCTTGTTGCATTACTGGATGTAAGAGGAGGATATTGGTCACTTCCTACTCAGGTGTCCGATGTACACGGAAGCTAGACGCCACTACATCTGCAGCTATTTCCAAGCAGAGGACACCACTCAAGACAGCCTTGTTGCATTACTGGATGTAAGAGGAGGATATTGGTCACTTCCTACTCAGGTGTCCGAAGTACACGGAAGCTAGAAGCCACTACATCTACAGCTATTTCCAAGCAGAGGACACCACTGAAGACAGCCTTGTTGTATTACTGGATGTAAGAGGAGGATATTGGTCACTTCCTACTCAGGTGTCCGATGTACACGGAAGCTAGACGCCACTACATCTGCAGCTATTTCCAAGCAGAGGACACCACTGAACACAGCCTTGTTGCATTACTGGATGTAAGAGGAGGATATTGGTCACTTCCTACTCAGGTGTCCGATGTACACGGAAGCTAGACGCCACTACATCTGCAGCTATTTCCAAGCAGAGGACACCACTCAAGACAGCCTTGTTGCATTACTGGATGTAAGAGGAGGATATTGGTCACTTCCTACTCAGGTGTCCGATGTACACGGAAGCTAGACGCCACTACATCTGCAGCTATTTCCAAGCAGAGGACACCACTGAACACAGCCTTGTTGCATTACTGGATGTAAGAGGAGGATATTGGTCACTTCCTACTCAGGTGTCCGATGTACACGGAAGCTAGACGCCACTACATCTGCAGCTATTTCCAAGCAGAGGACACCACTCAAGACAGCCTTGTTGCATTACTGGATGTAAGAGGAGGATATTGGTCACTTCCTACTCAGGTGTCCGATGTACACGGAAGCTAGACGCCACTACATCTGCAGCTATTTCCAAGCAGAGGACACCACTCAAGACAGCCTTGTTGCATTACTGGATGTAAGAGGAGGATATTGGTCACTTCCTACTCAGGTGTCCGATGTACACGGAAGCTAGACGCCACTACATCTGCAGCTATTTCCAAGCAGAGGACACCACTGAAGACAGCCTTGTTGCATTACTGGATGTAAGAGGAGGATATTGGTCACTTCCTACTCAGGTGTCCGATGTACACGGAAGCTAGACGCCACTACATCTGCAGCTATTTCCAAGCAGAGGACACCACTGAAGACAGCCTTGTTGCATTACTGGATGTAAGAGGAGGATATTGGTCACTTCCTACTCAGGTGTCCGATGTACACGGAAGCTAGACGCCACTACATCTGCAGCTATTTCCAAGCAGAGGACACCACTGAAGACAGCCTTGTTGCATTACTGGATGTAAGAGGAGGATATTGGTCACTTCCTACTCAGGTGTCCGATGTACACGGAAGCTAGACGCCACTACATCTGCAGCTATTTCCAAGCAGAGGACACCACTGAAGACAGCCTTGTTGCATTACTGGATGTAAGAGGAGGATATTGGTCACTTCCTACTCAGGTGTCCGATGTACACGGAAGCTAGTAGCCACTACATCTGCAGCTATTTTCAAGCAGAGGACACCACTCAAGACAGGCTTGTTGCATTACTGGATGTAAGAGGAGGATATTGGTCACTTCCTACTCAGGTGTCCGATGCACACGGAAGCTAGACGCCACTACATCTGCAGCTATTTCCAAGCAGAGGACACCACTCAAGACAGGCTTGTTGCATTACTGGATGTAAGAGGAGGATATTGGTCACTTCCTACTCAGGTGTCCGATGTACACGGAAGCTAGACGCCACTACATCTGCAGCTATTTCCAAGCAGAGGACACCACTGAAGACAGCCTTGTTGCATTACTGGATGTAAGAGGAGGATATTGGTCACTTCCTACTCAGGTGTCCGATGTACACGGAAGCTAGACGCCACTACATCTGCAGCTATTTCCAAGCAGAGGACACCACTGAAGACAGCCTTGTTGTATTACTGGATGTAAGAGGAGGATATTGGTCACTTCCTACTCAGGTGTCCGATGTACACGGAAGCTAGACGCCACTACATCTGCAGCTATTTCCAAGCAGAGGACACCACTGAAGACAGCCTTGTTGTATTACTGGATGTAAGAGACCGTGAGAAGCTCAACAACCTCTGCGCCTACGTTTTATATGCCCTCAGAATCCGTGCTTTTATCAGATTCGATTAATTTTTTGTGGCTGTTTCTTTAATGCAGGACTGAATGTGCAAAACTGAATTATTTTAATTTGTGTGACTTATTATTATTATTTATTATTATTATTTATTTATTATTATTATATATATGTACATATTTGTTTTTCTCTCTTCTTCTGTTCTTTTTATTTAGGTATAAACTTTTCATTATAAAACTAGTATTATATTTTATAATTTTTATGTCAAGTTATATTATTTTAAGCACATTAAGTGGCCTCCCTGTAAAAAGTTAAAACTTAAATACAGCTTTTTATCTATCTATCTATCTAAGGTTCGAAATACAAGAGGATTTAAAATCCAAGTTTACAAGTAATTTATTTTGTAGTTATTAGAAAATCTTGAGCGGAGAAAACAGTTGTTATTTTATTTCGATCAAGAAGGCACCTAAATTTATGGGAGAAAAGGCCCTCATCGCTATGCAAACCATGTTTCCGCTCCTGTTTTCCTGAAACTAAAGTTATACAATAATCTAATATTATAAGGTCGACTTTGTTTACAGCTTGCTTATCACGGCTCTTATCATCTGTCTAGGTCATTACTGAGGAATGTCTCTTCTCCTTCAACCTTTTCATCGAAATGATCTGCCTGGATTGTTTACATTGATGCTGGTGTACATACACCTGTTGATTCTACAAAGCTAATGTCAGTGACGTCATTACATCCTTATTTATGGTGATTCATGGAGGGGGGGGACTCCTTCTATGTCACATATCGAGAAGTTTGCATTATCCTCACAACTATGGTGCATTGTAAAAATTGGAAGGTGGAAAAAAATCACCGACAAAATTTAGCAAAATATAAATACCAAACCACAAAAATATTTTTGCAGAAAGAACGTAAAATTGAAGTAAATTCAATAAACTGAAACATAAAACCTTGACAAAAGTAATAAAACTACTATAAAAATTAACTAAAAAAAAGTTTAAAAAAATAAAAGAACATTTATTTCTCTGTGTTGTATTAAAATAAGTTACTGTAAGTAAAGTAGAAAAAGTAAAATAAAGAGACTAATGAGAACTTTAACGAGCTCTAGTTAATGTGAATTAAATATTTCAGTCTTGTTTTTACAAATTGTTCAACAAAAATAAAGCAGGCTTTCACAAGGACCGTTTCAACGACCCGCTTTTAAATCCTCCTTATTTTATACCTTTTAATATTCCTCTTTCATTTCCATGTTTATTTTTTTCTTTATATTCCATTCTATATTAATGCCTACAGAAGGAATATGGCTTATAGAAGTTGATCTTATCAACGATTTTTTTTAACAATTTTTATTTTGCCGGTCATGGAAAATTAAAAATTTGGTTCCCTCTCTCATTTGACCTAAATATTCCATATCAAGTTTTGACCTAAACTCCCAATTCTTACGAACCTTTTATGCTTTTAACCATCTCATCGAGACGATTTATGTAGATTTATTCTGAGACCGCTTTCATTTATTATTATTATTTATTTAATGGTGTTCCGCTTAATGACCATGTACGTCTTACATTTTATGTACTTATTACAAATATTACATATACATATACACACACACATGTATATATATATATATATATATATATATATATATATATATATATATTACTAAATTACATTACATCAGCTTATTGTCTATATATTTACATATTTACATTACATTATGCTTAATACAAGTTTGTTTTTATTATTTACACACATATGTACATACACATATAATATTAGATTCATGATTTTAAATTAAGTTTATTTACATTATGTTAGCACATAATGTAAATAAACTGGGGTTAATAATGTGGGTTTTTTTTTTCATTTGCATCCTAGGAAAATCAGTATGGATCAGAAGGTAGATGAATTATCTGCCTACGGTGGGATATTCATGTCTCTATAGGACACTATGGTAAGGAAACATTAAGCTGTGTTCAAATGAGTTGGTATAATCCTTTGTTGTGTAGGTAATGGAGTATAGAGTGTGTTGGCTATCTTCGCTTAACAACTCGCATAAGTTGTAGGGTAAGTTCAGGTCACGTCGTCTCATGCATTCTGTAAGTAAGTGTTTTATCGTAAGAGTAGTGTTACATATTTCACATTGCGGCTGTTCTTGTCTTGTCATTAAGTAACTGTGAGTAAGTCGAGAATGACCAATCCTTAAGCGCGTCAAAACCACTTCTTCTCTTCGGTTTACAGGGGAACTGGATGGCCATTCTTTTACTGTATGTTTGATAGAACGGAGTTTATTTTCTGTTAGTTGTGTCCACGAATTTTGCCAGAATAATGTTATAATGTCTCTTGTTCTGTTTGTCCAGTCTTGGTGGGTTAGTCTTGTTATTTCTACGTTTGTTTGTTCAGTAGCTGTTTTTGCATGAGAGTCGGCCAACGAACTTTTGCCTAAGTCTTGGTGACCTGGAACCCTGTGGATGGTAACGTGTCTGTTTGTTCAGTAGCTGTTTTTGCATGAGAGTCGGCCAACGAACTTTTGCCTAAGGCTTGGAGACCTGGTAGCCAGTGGATGGTAACGTGTCTGTTTGTTCAGTAGCTGTTTTTGCATGAGAGTCGGCCAACGAACTTTTGCCTAAGGCTTGGTGACCTGGTAGCCAGTGGATGGTAACGTGTCTGTTTGTTCAGTAGCTGTTTTTGCATGAGAGTCGGCCAACGAACTTTTGCCTCAGTCTTGGTGACCTGGTAGCCAGTGGATGGTAACGTGTCTGTTTAGTGTGTGAACCTGAAATAGTACTCGTTGTAATAGTGGATGATGTGTGTAGCTGTCAGTTAGTGCTTCAAGTGAGTCCCTGTAAAGCACGATATCCCTTGTATCTGTAACAGGTATATTTTCCAGGTCAATAAGGATGCCATAGAGCTCAGCTGTAAAGATACTCGCCTGATTGTTGATTCTTTTTCTTATTACTTGCTCTTCTATTACAGCTGCTGCTCCTACACCATTATCTGTTTTGGAACCGTCAGTGAAGATAGAGAGTTTTTCTAAATAATTTAATTGAGTGTCGTAATGTTTTTTATTGATTAATTTTGATAATGGAACTCAACCTCGGAAGAGATATACAAATCGCTTCTCACATGCATAAATTCATAGCAACGGGCGCTTCACCTTGTCTTCGAATGAGTCTTAATAATCCACAAGTTGAAACATACAGACACAAACCCCAGGCTGCGAGACCGTTCAGTGTAATATATAGAGAAATACAACTGAAATACAATATTAAGGACTCCGAAATATTGACTGACGGCCCCCTAACAAACCCCAGGCTGCGAGACCGTTCAGTGTAACATATAGAGAAATACAACTGAAATACAATATTAAGGACTCCGAAATATTGACTGACGGCCCCCTAACAAATCCCAGGCTGCGAGACCGTTCAGTGTAACATATAGAGAAATACAACTGAAATACAATATTAAGGACTCCGAAATATTGACTGACGGCCCACTAACAAATCCCAGGCTGCGAGACCGTTCAGTGTAACATATAGAGAAATACAACTGAAATACAATATTAAGGACTCCGAAATATTGACTGACGGCCCCCTAACAAATCCCAGGCTGCGAGACCGTTCAGTGTAACATATAGAGAAATACAACTGAAATACAATATTAAGGACTCCGAAATATTGACTGACGGCCCCCTAACAAATCCCCCCTCAGACACATTTTCTCACAGCAATTCTGGTTGTTTTCCTGATAACAAATAAAACGCACTCTCACCCACAAACACACACACACACTCACACACACACACACACACACACACACACACACACACACATACACATATATATATATATATATATATATATATATATTATACGTATTTTTCTCATAGTAGCTTCATCAGGTTAGAGAACTGGTTCTTGTTCAGTGATCTGGATCATCATAGCATCCAACTTATTAGTATTATCAAAGAGTTTCGATATAACCTTGAGGGAACGCGTAGTACTTATGTTAATGGCATAATTGTAAGGTGTTGCCGCTCGCTCAAGGTTATATCGAAACTCTAGTCAATCCAACTCGTTGATAATATAGATCACTGGGTAATGTAGATCAATGAGGTACAACTATCATGAAATTAAGATAAAGCACCAGGGACTTAACATCTGTTAGCTATTAGTTGTGACTTAAGCATTTCATATATAACAATAACATTCATTTTAACTTAAACATGAAATATTTGTACATTTTGTAATAAACCTTTCAATTCCACAGAAAAACCATGACCATGAACGAGTTGCATTGACTAGAGTTTCGATATAACAGAGCGGAAACACATAACAATTATGCCATTAACATAAGTACTAAGCGTTTCCTCAAGGTTATATCGAAACTCTTTGATAATATTAATAAGTTGGATGCTATGATGATAATATTAATAAATGGCTTTTCCGTCGCCATATTGGATGGTCCAGATCTCTGAAGAAGAACTACTTCCCTAACCTAGTGAACCTAATACTTAAGTACTAGTTGGGATTACTGGGAAGTACTAGTGGGGCCTAGAAGAACTACTTCCCTAACCTAGTGAAGCTAATACCTAAGTACTAGTTGGGATTACTGGGAAGTACTAGTGGGCCTAGAAGAACTACTTCCCTAACCTAGTGAACCTAATACTTAAGTACTAGTTGGGATTACTGGGAAGTACTAGTGGGCCTAGAAGAACTACTTCCCTAACCTAGTGAACCTAATACTTAAGTACTAGTTGAGATTACTGGGAAGTACTAGTGGGCCTAGAAGAACTACTTCCCTAACCTAGTGAACCTAATACCTAAGTACTAGTTGGGATTACTGGGAAGTACTAGTGGGGCCTAGAAGAACTACTTCCCTAACCTAGTGAACCTAATACTTAAGTACTAGTTGGGATTACTGGGAAGTACTAGTGGGCCTAGAAGAACTACTTCCCTAACCTAGTGAACCTAATACTTAAGTACTAGTTGGGATTACTGGGAAGTACTAGTGGGGCCTAGAAGAACTACTTCCCTAACCTAGTGAAGCTAATACCTAAGTACTAGTTGGGATTACTGGGAAGTACTAGTGGGCCTAGAAGAACTACTTCCCTAACCTAGTGAACCTAATACCTAAGTACTAGTTGGGATTACTGGGAAGTACTAGTGGGCCTAGAAGAACTACTTCCCTAACCTAGTGAACCTAATACCGAAGTACTAGTTGAGATTACTGGGAAGTACTAGTGGGCCTAGAAGAACTACTTCCCTAACCTAGTGAACCTAATACCTAAGTACTAGTTGGGATTACTGGGAAGTACTAGTGGGCCTAGAAGAACTACTTCCCTAACCTAGTGAACCTAATACTTAAGTACTAGTTGGGATTACTGGGAAGTACTAGTGGGCCTAGAAGAACTACTTCCCTAACCTAGTGAACCTAATACTTAAGTACTAGTTGAGATTACTGGGAAGTACTAGTGGGCCTAGAAGAACTACTTCCCTAACCTAGTGAACCTAATACCTAAGTACTAGTTGGGATTACTGGGAAGTACTAGTGGGGCCTAGAAGAACTACTTCCCTAACCTAGTGAACCTAATACTTAAGTACTAGTTGGGATTACTGGGAAGTACTAGTGGGCCTAGAAGAACTACTTCCCTAACCTAGTGAACCTAATACTTAAGTACTAGTTGGGATTACTGGGAAGTACTAGTGGGGCCTAGAAGAACTACTTCCCTAACCTAGTGAACCTAATACTTAAGTACTAGTTGGGATTACTGGGAAGTACTAGTGGGCCTAGAAGAACTACTTCCCTAACCTGGTGAAGCTAATACCTAAGTACTAGTTGGGATTACTGGGAAGTACTAGTGGGCCTAGAAGAACTACTTCCCTAACCTAGTGAACCTAATACCTAAGTACTAGTTGGGATTACTGGGAAGTACTAGTGGGCCTAGAAGAACTACTTCCCTAACCTAGTGAACCTAATACTTAAGTACTAGTTGGGATTACTGGGAAGTACTAGTGGGGCCTAGAAGAACTACTTCCCTAACCTAGTGAAGCTAATACCTAAGTACTAGTTGGGATTACTGGGAAGTACTAGTGGGCCTAGAAGAACTACTTCCCTAACCTAGTGAACCTAATACTTAAGTACTAGTTGGGATTACTGGGAAGTACTAGTGGGCCTAGAAGAACTACTTCCCTAACCTAGTGAACCTAATACTTAAGTACTAGTTGAGATTACTGGGAAGTACTAGTGGGCCTAGAAGAACTACTTCCCTAACCTAGTGAACCTAATACCTAAGTACTAGTTGGGATTACTGGGAAGTACTAGTGGGGCCTAGAAGAACTACTTCCCTAACCTAGTGAACCTAATACTTAAGTACTAGTTGGGATTACTGGGAAGTACTAGTGGGCCTAGAAGAACTACTTCCCTAACCTAGTGAACCTAATACTTAAGTACTAGTTGGGATTACTGGGAAGTACTAGTGGGGCCTAGAAGAACTACTTCCCTAACCTAGTGAACCTAATACTTAAGTACTAGTTGGGATTACTGGGAAGTACTAGTGGGCCTAGAAGAACTACTTCCCTAACCTGGTGAAGCTAATACCTAAGTACTAGTTGGGATTACTGGGAAGTACTAGTGGGCCTAGAAGAACTACTTCCCTAACCTAGTGAACCTAATACCTAAGTACTAGTTGGGATTACTGGGAAGTACTAGTGGGCCTAGAAGAACTACTTCCCTAACCTAGTGAACCTAATACTTAAGTACTAGTTGGGATTACTGGGAAGTACTAGTGGGGCCTAGAAGAACTACTTCCCTAACCTAGTGAAGCTAATACCTAAGTACTAGTTGGGATTACTGGGAAGTACTAGTGGGCCTAGAAGAACTACTTCCCTAACCTAGTGAACCTAATACTTAAGTACTAGTTGGGATTACTGGGAAGTACTAGTGGGCCTAGAAGAACTACTTCCCTAACCTAGTGAACCTAATACTTAAGTACTAGTTGAGATTACTGGGAAGTACTAGTGGGCCTAGAAGAACTACTTCCCTAACCTAGTGAACCTAATACCTAAGTACTAGTTGGGATTACTGGGAAGTACTAGTGGGGCCTAGAAGAACTACTTCCCTAACCTAGTGAACCTAATACTTAAGTACTAGTTGGGATTACTGGGAAGTACTAGTGGGCCTAGAAGAACTACTTCCCTAACCTAGTGAACCTAATACTTAAGTACTAGTTGGGATTACTGGGAAGTACTAGTGGGGCCTAGAAGAACTACTTCCCTAACCTAGTGAAGCTAATACCTAAGTACTAGTTGGGATTACTGGGAAGTACTAGTGGGCCTAGAAGAACTACTTCCCTAACCTAGTGAACCTAATACCTAAGTACTAGTTGGGATTACTGGGAAGTACTAGTGGGCCTAGAAGAACTACTTCCCTAACCTAGTGAACCTAATACCGAAGTACTAGTTGAGATTACTGGGAAGTACTAGTGGGCCTAGAAGAACTACTTCCCTAACCTAGTGAACCTAATACCTAAGTACTAGTTGGGATTACTGGGAAGTACTAGTGGGCCTAGAAGAACTACTTCCCTAACCTAGTGAACCTAATACTTAAGTACTAGTTGGGATTACTGGGAAGTACTAGTGGGCCTAGAAGAACTACTTCCCTAACCTAGTGAACCTAATACTTAAGTACTAGTTGAGATTACTGGGAAGTACTAGTGGGCCTAGAAGAACTACTTCCCTAACCTAGTGAACCTAATACCTAAGTACTAGTTGGGATTACTGGGAAGTACTAGTGGGGCCTAGAAGAACTACTTCCCTAACCTAGTGAACCTAATACTTAAGTACTAGTTGGGATTACTGGGAAGTACTAGTGGGCCTAGAAGAACTACTTCCCTAACCTAGTGAACCTAATACTTAAGTACTAGTTGGGATTACTGGGAAGTACTAGTGGGGCCTAGAAGAACTACTTCCCTAACCTAGTGAACCTAATACTTAAGTACTAGTTGGGATTACTGGGAAGTACTAGTGGGCCTAGAAGAACTACTTCCCTAACCTGGTGAAGCTAATACCTAAGTACTAGTTGGGATTACTGGGAAGTACTAGTGGGCCTAGAAGAACTACTTCCCTAACCTAGTGAACCTAATACCTAAGTACTAGTTGGGATTACTGGGAAGTACTAGTGGGCCTAGAAGAACTACTTCCCTAACCTAGTGAACCTAATACTTAAGTACTAGTTGGGATTACTGGGAAGTACTAGTGGGGCCTAGAAGAACTACTTCCCTAACCTAGTGAACCTAATACTTAAGTACTAGTTGGGATTACTGGGAAGTACTAGTGGGCCTAGAAGAACTACTTCCCTAACCTGGTGAAGCTAATACCTAAGTACTAGTTGGGATTACTGGGAAGTACTAGTGGGCCTAGAAGAACTACTTCCCTAACCTAGTGAACCTAATACTTAAGTACTAGTTGGGATTACTGGGAAGTACTAGTGGGCCTAGAAGAACTACTTCCCTAACCTAGTGAACCTAATACTTAAGTACTAGTTGGGATTACTGGGAAGTACTAGTGGGCCTAGAAGAACTACTTCCCTAACCTAGTGAACCTAATACTTAAGTACTAGTTGGGATTACTGGGAAGTACTAGTGGGCCTAGAAGAACTACTTCCCTAACCTGGTGAACCTAATACTTAAGTACTAGTTGGGATTACTGGGAAGTACTAGTGGGCCTAGAAGAACTACTTCCCTAACCTAGTGAACCTAATACTTAAGTACTAGTTGGGATTACTGGGAAGTACTAGTGGGCCTAGAAGAACTACTTCCCTAACCTGGTGAACCTAATACTTAAGTACTAGTTGGGATTACTGGGAAGTACTAGTGGGCCTAGAAGAACTACTTCCCTAACCTAGTGAACCTAATACTTAAGTACTAGTTGGGATTACTGGGAAGTACTAGTGGGCCTAGAAGAACTACTGCCCTAACCTAGTGAACCTAATACTTAAGTACTAGTTGGGATTACTGGGAAGTACTAGTGGGCCTAGAAGAACTACTTCCCTAACCTGGTGAACCTAATACTTAAGTACTAGTTGGGATTACTGGGAAGTACTAGTGGGCCTAGAAGAACTACTTCCCTAACCTAGTGAACCTAATACTTAAGTACTAGTTGGGATTACTGGGAAGTACTAGTGGGCCTAGAAGAACTACTTCCCTAACCTGGTGAACCTAATACTTAAGTACTAGTTGGGATTACTGGGAAGTACTAGTGGGCCTAGAAGAACTACTTCCCTAACCTAGTGAACCTAATACTTAAGTACTAGTTGGGATTACTGGGAAGTACTAGTGGGCCTAGAAGAACTACTTCCCTAACCTAGTGAACCTAATACTTAAGTACTAGTTGGGATTACTGGGAAGTACTAGTGGGCCTAGAAGAACTACTTCCCTAACCTAGTGAACCTAATACTTAAGTACTAGTTGGGATTACTGGGAAGTACTAGTGGGCCTAGAAGAACTACTTCCCTAACCTAGTGAACCTAATACCTAAGTACTAGTTGGGATTACTGGGAAGTACTAGTGGGGCCTAGAAGAACTACTTCCCTAACCTAGTGAACCTAATACTTAAGTACTAGTTGGGATTACTGGGAAGTACTAGTGGGCCTAGAAGAACTACTTCCCTAACCTAGTGAACCTAATACCTAAGTACTAGTTGGGATTACTGGGAAGTACTAGTGGGCCTAGAAGAACTACTTCCCTAACCTAGTGGACCTAATACCTAAGTACTAGTTGGGATTACTGGGAAGTACTAGTGGGCCTAGAAGAACTACTTCCCTAACCTGGTGAACCTAATACTTAAGTACTAGTTGGGATTACTGGGAAGTACTAGTGGGGCCTAGAAGAACTACTTCCCTAACCTAGTGGACCTAATACCTAAGTACTAGTTGGGATTACTGGGAAGTACTAGTGGGCCTAGAAGAACTACTTCCCTAACCTAGTGAACCTAATACTTAAGTACTAGTTGAGATTACTAGGAAGTACTAGTGGGCCTAGAAGAACTACTTCCCTAACCTAGTGAACCTAATACTTAAGTACTAGTTGGGATTACTGGGAAGTACTAGTGGGCCTAGAAGAACTACTTCCCTAACCTAGTGAACCTAATACCTAAGTACTAGTTGGGATTACTGGGAAGTACTAGTGGGCCTAGAAGAACTACTTCCCTAACCTAGTGAACCTAATACCTAAGTACTAGTTGGGATTACTGGGAAGTACTAGTGGGGCCTAGAAGAACTACTTCCCTAACCTAGTGAACCTAATACCTAAGTACTAGTTGAGATTACTGGGAAGTACTAGTGGGGCCTAGAAGAACTACTTCCCTAACCTAGTGAACCTAATACCTAAGTACTAGTTGGGATTACTGGGAAGTACTAGTGGGGCCTAGAAGAACTACTTCCCTAACCTAGTGAACCTAATACCTAAGTACTAGTTGGGATTACTGGGAAGTACTAGTGGGCCTAGAAGAACTACTTCCCTAACCTAGTGAACCTAATACCTAGGTACTAGTTGGGATTACTGGGAAGTACTAGTGGGGCCTAGAAGAACTACTTCCCTAACCTAGTGAACCTAATACTTAAGTACTAGTTGGGATTACTGGGAAGTACTAGTGGGCCTAGAAGAACTACTTCCCTAACCTGGTGAACCTAATACTTAAGTACTAGTTGGGATTACTGGGAAGTACTAGTGGGCCTAGAAGAACTACTTCCCTAACCTGGTGAAGCTACTACCTAAGTACTAGTTGGGATTACTGGGAAGTACTAGTGGGGCCTAGAAGAACTACTTCCCTAACCTAGTGAACCTAATACCTAAGTACTAGTTGGGATTACTAGGAAGTACTAGTGGGCCTAGGAAGAACTACTTCCCTAACCTAGTGAACCTAATACCTAGGTACTAGTTGGGATTACTGGGAAGTACTAGTGGGGCCTAGAAGAACTACTTCCCTAACCTGGTGAAGCTAATACCTAAGTACTAGTTGGGATTACTAGGAAGTACTAGTGGGCCTAGGAAGAACTACTTCCCTAACCTAGTGAACCTAATACCTAAGTACTAGTTGGGATTACTGGGAAGTACTAGTGGGGCCTAGAAGAACTACTTCCCTAACCTAGTGAACCTAATACCTAAGTACTAGTTGAGATTACTGGGAAGTACTAGTGGGGCCTAGAAGAACTACTTCCCTAACCTAGTGAACCTAATACCTAAGTACTAGTTGGGATTACTGGGAAGTACTAGTGGGGCCTAGAAGAACTACTTCCCTAACCTAGTGAACCTAATACCTAAGTACTAGTTGGGATTACTGGGAAGTACTAGTGGGCCTAGAAGAACTACTTCCCTAACCTAGTGAACCTAATACCTAGGTACTAGTTGGGATTACTGGGAAGTACTAGTGGGGCCTAGAAGAACTACTTCCCTAACCTAGTGAACCTAATACTTAAGTACTAGTTGGGATTACTGGGAAGTACTAGTGGGCCTAGAAGAACTACTTCCCTAACCTGGTGAACCTAATACTTAAGTACTAGTTGGGATTACTGGGAAGTACTAGTGGGCCTAGAAGAACTACTTCCCTAACCTGGTGAAGCTAATACCTAAGTACTAGTTGGGATTACTGGGAAGTACTAGTGGGGCCTAGAAGAACTACTTCCCTAACCTAGTGAACCTAATACCTAAGTACTAGTTGGGATTACTAGGAAGTACTAGTGGGCCTAGGAAGAACTACTTCCCTAACCTAGTGAACCTAATACCTAGGTACTAGTTGGGATTACTGGGAAGTACTAGTGGGGCCTAGAAGAACTACTTCCCTAACCTAGTGAACCTAATACCTAAGTACTAGTTGGGATTACTAGGAAGTACTAGTGGGCCTAGAAGAACTACTTCCCTAACCTGGTGAAGCTAATACCTAAGTACTAGTTGAGATTACTGGGAAGTACTAGTGGGCCTAGAAGAACTACTTCCCTAACCTAGTGAACCTAATACTTAAGTACTAGTTGGGATTACTGGGAAGTACTAGTGGGCCTAGAAGAACTACTTCCCTAACCTAGTGAACCTAATACTTAAGTACTAGTTGGGATTACTGGGAAGTACTAGTGGGGCCTAGAATAACTACTTCCCTAACCTAGTGAACCTAATACCTAAGTACTAGTTGGGATTACTGGGAAGTACTAGTGGGCCTAGAAGAACTACTTCCCTAACCTAGTGAACCTAATACCTAGGTACTAGTTGGGATTACTGGGAAGTACTAGTGGGCCTAGAAGAACTACTTCCCTAACCTAGTGAACCTAATACCTAAGTACTAGTTGAGATTACTGGGAAGTACTAGTGGGCCTAGAAGAACTACTTCCCTAACCTAGTGAACCTAATACCTAAGTACTAGTTGAGATTACTGGGAAGTACTAGTGGGCCTAGAAGAACTACTTCCCTAACCTAGTGAACCTAATACCTAAGTACTAGTTGGGATTACTGGGAAGTACTAGTGGGCCTAGAAGAACTACTTCCCTAACCTAGTGAACCTAATACTTAAGTACTAGTTGGGATTACTGGGAAGTACAAGTGGGCCTAGAAGAACTACTTCCCTAACCTAGTGAACCTAATACCTAGGTACTAGTTGGGATTACTGGGAAGTACTAGTGGGCCTAGAAGAACTACTTCCCTAACCTAGTGAACCTAATACCTAAGTACTAGTTGAGATTACTGGGAAGTACTAGTGGGCCTAGAAGAACTACTTCCCTAACCTAGTGAACCTAATACCTAAGTACTAGTTGAGATTACTGGGAAGTACTAGTGGGCCTAGAAGAACTACTTCCCTAACCTAGTGAACCTAATACCTAAGTACTAGTTGAGATTACTGGGAAGTACTAGTGGGCCTAGGAAGAACTACTTCCCTAACCTAGTGAACCTAATACCTAGGTACTAGTTGAGATTACTGGGAAGTACTAGTGGGGCCTAGAAGAACTACTTCCCTAACCTAGTGAACCTAATACCTAGGTACTAGTTGAGATTACTGGGAAGTACTAGTGGGGCCTAGAAGAACTACTTCCCTAACCTAGTGAACCTAATACCTAAGTACTAGTTGGGATTACTAGGAAGTACTAGTGGGCCTAGGAAGAACTACTTCCCTAACCTAGTGAACCTAATACCTAAGTACTAGTTGGGATTACTGGGAAGTACTAGTGGGGCCTAGAAGAACTACTTCCCTAACCTAGTGAACCTAATACCTAAGTACTAGTTGAGATTACTGGGAAGTACTAGTGGGGCCTAGAAGAACTACTTCCCTAACCTAGTGAACCTAATACCTAAGTACTAGTTGGGATTACTGGGAAGTACTAGTGGGGCCTAGAAGAACTACTTCCCTAACCTAGTGAACCTAATACCTAAGTACTAGTTGGGATTACTGGGAAGTACTAGTGGGCCTAGAAGAACTACTTCCCTAACCTAGTGAACCTAATACCTAGGTACTAGTTGGGATTACTGGGAAGTACTAGTGGGGCCTAGAAGAACTACTTCCCTAACCTAGTGAAACTAATACTTAAGTACTAGTTGGGATTACTGGGAAGTACTAGTGGGCCTAGAAGAACTACTTCCCTAACCTGGTGAACCTAATACTTAAGTACTAGTTGGGATTACTGGGAAGTACTAGTGGGCCTAGAAGAACTACTTCCCTAACCTGGTGAAGCTAATACCTAAGTACTAGTTGGGATTACTGGGAAGTACTAGTGGGGCCTAGAAGAACTACTTCCCTAACCTAGTGAACCTAATACCTAAGTACTAGTTGGGATTACTAGGAAGTACTAGTGGGCCTAGGAAGAACTACTTCCCTAACCTAGTGAACCTAATACCTAGGTACTAGTTGGGATTACTGGGAAGTACTAGTGGGGCCTAGAAGAACTACTTCCCTAACCTAGTGAACCTAATACCTAAGTACTAGTTGGGATTACTAGGAAGTACTAGTGGGCCTAGAAGAACTACTTCCCTAACCTGGTGAAGCTAATACCTAAGTACTAGTTGAGATTACTGGGAAGTACTAGTGGGCCTAGAAGAACTACTTCCCTAACCTAGTGAACCTAATACTTAAGTACTAGTTGGGATTACTGGGAAGTACTAGTGGGCCTAGAAGAACTACTTCCCTAACCTAGTGAACCTAATACTTAAGTACTAGTTGGGATTACTGGGAAGTACTAGTGGGGCCTAGAATAACTACTTCCCTAACCTAGTGAACCTAATACCTAAGTACTAGTTGGGATTACTGGGAAGTACTAGTGGGCCTAGAAGAACTACTTCCCTAACCTAGTGAACCTAATACCTAGGTACTAGTTGGGATTACTGGGAAGTACTAGTGGGCCTAGAAGAACTACTTCCCTAACCTAGTGAACCTAATACTTAAGTACTAGTTGGGATTACTGGGAAGTACTAGTGGGGCCTAGAAGAACTACTTCCCTAACCTAGTGAACCTAATACCTAAGTACTAGTTGAGATTACTGGGAAGTACTAGTGGGCCTAGAAGAACTACTTCCCTAACCTAGTGAACCTAATACCTAAGTACTAGTTGAGATTACTGGGAAGTACTAGTGGGCCTAGAAGAACTACTTTCCTAACCTAGTGAACCTAATACCTAAGTACTAGTTGAGATTACTGGGAAGTACTAGTGGGCCTAGGAAGAACTACTTCCCTAACCTAGTGAACCTAATACCTAGGTACTAGTTGAGATTACTGGGAAGTACTAGTGGGGCCTAGAAGAACTACTTCCCTAACCTAGTGAACCTAATACCTAGGTACTAGTTGAGATTACTGGGAAGTACTAGTGGGGCCTAGAAGAACTACTTCCCTAACCTAGTGAACCTAATACCTAAGTACTAGTTGGGATTACTAGGAAGTACTAGTGGGGCCTAGAAGAACTACTTCCCTAACCTAATGAACCTAATACCTAAGTACTAGTTGGGATTACTGGGAAGTACTAGTGGGCCTAGAAGAACTACTTCCCTAACCTGGTGAACCTAATACCTAAGTACTAGTTGGGATTACTAGGAAGTACTAGTGGGGCCTAGAAGAACTACTTCCCTAACCTAATGAACCTAATACCTAAGTACTAGTTGGGATTACTGGGAAGTACTAGTGGGCCTAGAAGAACTACTTCCCTAACCTGGTGAACCTAATACCTAAGTACTAGTTGAGATTACTGGGAAGTACTAGTGGGGCCTAGAAGAACTACTTCCCTAACCTAGTGAACCTAATACTTAAGTACTAGTTGGGATTACTGGGAAGTACTAGTGGGGCCTAGAAGAACTACTTCCCTAACCTAGTGAACCTAATACTTAAGTACTAGTTGGGATTACTGGGAAGTACTAGTGGGCCTAGAAGAACTACTTCCCTAACCTAGTGAACCTAATACTTAAGTACTAGTTGGGATTACTGGGAAGTACTAGTGGGGCCTAGAAGAACTACTTCCCTAACCTAGTGAACCTAATACTTAAGTACTAGTTGGGATTACTGGGAAGTACTAGTGGGCCTAGAAGAACTACTTCCCTAACCTGGTGAAGCTAATACCTAAGTACTAGTTGGGATTACTGGGAAGTACTAGTGGGCCTAGAAGAACTACTTCCCTAACCTAGTGAACCTAATACCTAAGTACTAGTTGGGATTACTGGGAAGTACTAGTGGGCCTAGAAGAACTACTTCCCTAACCTAGTGAACCTAATACTTAAGTACTAGTTGGGATTACTGGGAAGTACTAGTGGGGCCTAGAAGAACTACTTCCCTAACCTAGTGAACCTAATACTTAAGTACTAGTTGGGATTACTGGGAAGTACTAGTGGGCCTAGAAGAACTACTTCCCTAACCTGGTGAAGCTAATACCTAAGTACTAGTTGGGATTACTGGGAAGTACTAGTGGGCCTAGAAGAACTACTTCCCTAACCTAGTGAACCTAATACTTAAGTACTAGTTGGGATTACTGGGAAGTACTAGTGGGCCTAGAAGAACTACTTCCCTAACCTAGTGAACCTAATACTTAAGTACTAGTTGGGATTACTGGGAAGTACTAGTGGGCCTAGAAGAACTACTTCCCTAACCTAGTGAACCTAATACTTAAGTACTAGTTGGGATTACTGGGAAGTACTAGTGGGCCTAGAAGAACTACTTCCCTAACCTGGTGAACCTAATACTTAAGTACTAGTTGGGATTACTGGGAAGTACTAGTGGGCCTAGAAGAACTACTTCCCTAACCTAGTGAACCTAATACTTAAGTACTAGTTGGGATTACTGGGAAGTACTAGTGGGCCTAGAAGAACTACTTCCCTAACCTGGTGAACCTAATACTTAAGTACTAGTTGGGATTACTGGGAAGTACTAGTGGGCCTAGAAGAACTACTTCCCTAACCTAGTGAACCTAATACTTAAGTACTAGTTGGGATTACTGAGAAGTACTAGTGGGCCTAGAAGAACTACTTCCCTAACCTAGTGAACCTAATACCTAGGTACTAGTTGGGATTACTGGGAAGTACTAGTGGGGCCTAGAAGAACTACTTCCCTAACCTAGTGAACCTAATACTTAAGTACTAGTTGGGATTACTGGGAAGTACTAGTGGGCCTAGAAGAACTACTTCCCTAACCTGGTGAACCTAATACTTAAGTACTAGTTGGGATTACTGGGAAGTACTAGTGGGCCTAGAAGAACTACTTCCCTAACCTGGTGAAGCTAATACCTAAGTACTAGTTGGGATTACTGGGAAGTACTAGTGGGGCCTAGAAGAACTACTTCCCTAACCTAGTGAACCTAATACCTAAGTACTAGTTGGGATTACTAGGAAGTACTAGTGGGCCTAGGAAGAACTACTTCCCTAACCTAGTGAACCTAATACCTAGGTACTAGTTGGGATTACTGGGAAGTACTAGTGGGGCCTAGAAGAACTACTTCCCTAACCTAGTGAACCTAATACCTAAGTACTAGTTGGGATTACTAGGAAGTACTAGTGGGCCTAGAAGAACTACTTCCCTAACCTGGTGAAGCTAATACCTAAGTACTAGTTGAGATTACTGGGAAGTACTAGTGGGCCTAGAAGAACTACTTCCCTAACCTAGTGAACCTAATACTTAAGTACTAGTTGGGATTACTGGGAAGTACTAGTGGGCCTAGAAGAACTACTTCCCTAACCTAGTGAACCTAATACTTAAGTACTAGTTGGGATTACTGGGAAGTACTAGTGGGGCCTAGAATAACTACTTCCCTAACCTAGTGAACCTAATACCTAAGTACTAGTTGGGATTACTGGGAAGTACTAGTGGGCCTAGAAGAACTACTTCCCTAACCTAGTGAACCTAATACTTAAGTACTAGTTGGGATTACTGGGAAGTACTAGTGGGCCTAGAAGAACTACTTCCCTAACCTAGTGAACCTAATACTTAAGTACTAGTTGGGATTACTGGGAAGTACTGGTGGGGCCTAGAATAACTACTTCCCTAACCTAGTGAACCTAATACCTAAGTACTAGTTGGGATTACTGGGAAGTACTAGTGGGCCTAGAAGAACTACTTCCCTAACCTAGTGAACCTAATACCTAGGTACTAGTTGGGATTACTGGGAAGTACTAGTGGGCCTAGAAGAACTACTTCCCTAACCTAGTGAACCTAATACTTAAGTACTAGTTGGGATTACTGGGAAGTACTAGTGGGGCCTAGAAGAACTACTTCCCTAACCTAGTGAACCTAATACCTAAGTACTAGTTGAGATTACTGGGAAGTACTAGTGGGCCTAGAAGAACTACTTCCCTAACCTAGTGAACCTAATACCTAAGTACTAGTTGAGATTACTGGGAAGTACTAGTGGGCCTAGAAGAACTACTTTCCTAACCTAGTGAACCTAATACCTAAGTACTAGTTGAGATTACTGGGAAGTACTAGTGGGCCTAGGAAGAACTACTTCCCTAACCTAGTGAACCTAATACCTAGGTACTAGTTGAGATTACTGGGAAGTACTAGTGGGGCCTAGAAGAACTACTTCCCTAACCTAGTGAACCTAATACCTAGGTACTAGTTGAGATTACTGGGAAGTACTAGTGGGGCCTAGAAGAACTACTTCCCTAACCTAGTGAACCTAATACCTAAGTACTAGTTGGGATTACTAGGAAGTACTAGTGGGGCCTAGAAGAACTACTTCCCTAACCTAATGAACCTAATACCTAAGTACTAGTTGGGATTACTGGGAAGTACTAGTGGGCCTAGAAGAACTACTTCCCTAACCTGGTGAACCTAATACCTAAGTACTAGTTGGGATTACTAGGAAGTACTAGTGGGGCCTAGAAGAACTACTTCCCTAACCTAATGAACCTAATACCTAAGTACTAGTTGGGATTACTGGGAAGTACTAGTGGGCCTAGAAGAACTACTTCCCTAACCTGGTGAACCTAATACCTAAGTACTAGTTGAGATTACTGGGAAGTACTAGTGGGGCCTAGAAGAACTACTTCCCTAACCTAGTGAACCTAATACTTAAGTACTAGTTGGGATTACTGGGAAGTACTAGTGGGGCCTAGAAGAACTACTTCCCTAACCTAGTGAACCTAATACTTAAGTACTAGTTGGGATTACTGGGAAGTACTAGTGGGCCTAGAAGAACTACTTCCCTAACCTAGTGAACCTAATACTTAAGTACTAGTTGGGATTACTGGGAAGTACTAGTGGGGCCTAGAAGAACTACTTCCCTAACCTAGTGAACCTAATACCTAAGTACTAGTTGAGATTACTGGGAAGTACTAGTGGGCCTAGGAAGAACTACTTCCCTAACCTAGTGAACCTAATACCTAGGTACTAGTTGAGATTACTGGGAAGTACTAGTGGGGCCTAGAAGAACTACTTCCCTAACCTAGTGAACCTAATACCCAGGTACTAGTTGAGATTACTGGGAAGTACTAGTGGGGCCTAGAAGAACTACTTCCCTAACCTAGTGAACCTAATACCTAAGTACTAGTTGGGATTACTGGGAAGTACTAGTGGGGCCTAGAAGAACTACTTCCCTAACCTAGTGAACCTAATACCTAAGTACTAGTTGGGATTACTGGGAAGTACTAGTGGGCCTAGAAGAACTACTTCCCTAACCTAGTGAACCTAATACCTAGGTACTAGTTGGGATTACTGGGAAGTACTAGTGGGGCCTAGAAGAACTACTTCCCTAACCTAGTGAACCTAATACTTAAGTACTAGTTGGGATTACTGGGAAGTACTAGTGGGCCTAGAAGAACTACTTCCCTAACCTGGTGAACCTAATACCTAGGTACTAGTTGGGATTACTGGGAAGTACTAGTGGGGCCTAGAAGAACTACTTCCCTAACCTAGTGAACCTAATACTTAAGTACTAGTTGGGATTACTGGGAAGTACTAGTGGGCCTAGAAGAACTACTTCCCTAACCTGGTGAACCTAATACTTAAGTACTAGTTGGGATTACTGGGAAGTACTAGTGGGCCTAGAAGAACTACTTCCCTAACCTGGTGAAGCTAATACCTAAGTACTAGTTGGGATTACTGGGAAGTACTAGTGGGGCCTAGAAGAACTACTTCCCTAACCTAGTGAACCTAATACCTAAGTACTAGTTGGGATTACTAGGAAGTACTAGTGGGCCTAGGAAGAACTACTTCCCTAACCTAGTGAACCTAATACCTAAGTACTAGTTGGGATTACTGGGAAGTACTAGTGGGGCCTAGAAGAACTACTTCCCTAACCTAGTGAACCTAATACCTAAGTACTAGTTGAGATTACTGGGAAGTACTAGTGGGGCCTAGAAGAACTACTTCCCTAACCTAGTGAACCTAATACCTAAGTACTAGTTGGGATTACTGGGAAGTACTAGTGGGGCCTAGAAGAACTACTTCCCTAACCTAGTGAACCTAATACCTAAGTACTAGTTGGGATTACTGGGAAGTACTAGTGGGCCTAGAAGAACTACTTCCCTAACCTAGTGAACCTAATACCTAGGTACTAGTTGGGATTACTGGGATGTACTAGTGGGGCCTAGAAGAACTACTTCCCTAACCTAGTGAACCTAATACTTAAGTACTAGTTGGGATTACTGGGAAGTACTAGTGGGCCTAGAAGAACTACTTCCCTAACCTGGTGAACCTAATACTTAAGTACTAGTTGGGATTACTGGGAAGTACTAGTGGGCCTAGAAGAACTACTTCCCTAACCTGGTGAAGCTAATACCTAAGTACTAGTTGGGATTACTGGGAAGTACTAGTGGGGCCTAGAAGAACTACTTCCCTAACCTAGTGAACCTAATACCTAAGTACTAGTTGGGATTACTAGGAAGTACTAGTGGGCCTAGGAAGAACTACTTCCCTAACCTAGTGAACCTAATACCTAGGTACTAGTTGGGATTACTGGGAAGTACTAGTGGGGCCTAGAAGAACTACTTCCCTAACCTAGTGAACCTAATACCTAAGTACTAGTTGGGATTACTAGGAAGTACTAGTGGGCCTAGAAGAACTACTTCCCTAACCTGGTGAAGCTAATACCTAAGTACTAGTTGAGATTACTGGGAAGTACTAGTGGGCCTAGAAGAACTACTTCCCTAACCTAGTGAACCTAATACTTAAGTACTAGTTGGGATTACTGGGAAGTACTAGTGGGCCTAGAAGAACTACTTCCCTAACCTAGTGAACCTAATACTTAAGTACTAGTTGGGATTACTGGGAAGTACTAGTGGGGCCTAGAATAACTACTTCCCTAACCTAGTGAACCTAATACCTAAGTACTAGTTGGGATTACTGGGAAGTACTAGTGGGCCTAGAAGAACTACTTCCCTAACCTAGTGAACCTAATACCTAGGTACTAGTTGGGATTACTGGGAAGTACTAGTGGGCCTAGAAGAACTACTTCCCTAACCTAGTGAACCTAATACTTAAGTACTAGTTGGGATTACTGGGAAGTACTAGTGGGGCCTAGAAGAACTACTTCCCTAACCTAGTGAACCTAATACCTAAGTACTAGTTGAGATTACTGGGAAGTACTAGTGGGCCTAGAAGAACTACTTCCCTAACCTAGTGAACCTAATACCTAAGTACTAGTTGAGATTACTGGGAAGTACTAGTGGGCCTAGAAGAACTACTTTCCTAACCTAGTGAACCTAATACCTAAGTACTAGTTGAGATTACTGGGAAGTACTAGTGGGCCTAGGAAGAACTACTTCCCTAACCTAGTGAACCTAATACCTAGGTACTAGTTGAGATTACTGGGAAGTACTAGTGGGGCCTAGAAGAACTACTTCCCTAACCTAGTGAACCTAATACCTAGGTACTAGTTGAGATTACTGGGAAGTACTAGTGGGGCCTAGAAGAACTACTTCCCTAACCTAGTGAAGCTAATACCTAAGTACTAGTTGGGATTACTGGGAAGTACTAGTGGGCCTAGAAGAACTACTTCCCTAACCTAGTGAACCTAATACCTAGGTACTAGTTGAGATTACTGGGAAGTACTAGTGGGGCCTAGAAGAACTACTTCCCTAACCTAGTGAACCTAATACCTAGGTACTAGTTGAGATTACTGGGAAGTACTAGTGGGGCCTAGAAGAACTACTTCCCTAACCTAGTGAACCTAATACCTAAGTACTAGTTGGGATTACTAGGAAGTACTAGTGGGGCCTAGAAGAACTACTTCCCTAACCTAATGAACCTAATACCTAAGTACTAGTTGGGATTACTGGGAAGTACTAGTGGGCCTAGAAGAACTACTTCCCTAACCTGGTGAACCTAATACCTAAGTACTAGTTGGGATTACTAGGAAGTACTAGTGGGGCCTAGAAGAACTACTTCCCTAACCTAATGAACCTAATACCTAAGTACTAGTTGGGATTACTGGGAAGTACTAGTGGGCCTAGAAGAACTACTTCCCTAACCTGGTGAACCTAATACCTAAGTACTAGTTGAGATTACTGGGAAGTACTAGTGGGGCCTAGAAGAACTACTTCCCTAACCTAGTGAACCTAATACTTAAGTACTAGTTGGGATTACTGGGAAGTACTAGTGGGCCTAGAAGAACTACTTCCCTAACCTGGTGAAGCTAATACCTAAGTACTAGTTGGGATTACTGGGAAGTACTAGTGGGCCTAGAAGAACTACTTCCCTAACCTGGTGAACCTAATACTTAAGTACTAGTTGGGATTACTGGGAAGTACTAGTGGGCCTAGAAGAACTACTTCCCTAACCTGGTGAACCTAATACTTAAGTACTAGTTGGGATTACTGGGAAGTACTAGTGGGCCTAGAAGAACTACTTCCCTAACCTGGTGAACCTAATACTTAAGTACTAGTTGGGATTACTGGGAAGTACTAGTGGGCCTAGAAGAACTACTTCCCTAACCTGGTGAACCTAATACTTAAGTACTAGTTGGGATTACTGGGAAGTACTAGTGGGCCTAGAAGAACTACTTCCCTAACCTAGTGAACCTAATACTTAAGTACTAGTTGGGATTACTGGGAAGTACTAGTGGGCCTAGGAAGAACTACTTCCCTAACCTGGTGAAGCTAATACCTAAGTACTAGTTGGGATTACTGGGAAGTACTAGTGGGCCTAGAAGAACTACTTCCCTAACCTAGTGAACCTAATACTTAAGTACTAGTTGGGATTACTGGGAAGTACTAGTGGGCCTAGAAGAACTACTTCCCTAACCTGGTGAACCTAATACTTAAGTACTAGTTGGGATTACTGGGAAGTACTAGTGGGCCTAGAAGAACTACTTCCCTAACCTAGTGAACCTAATACTTAAGTACTAGTTGGGATTACTGGGAAGTACTAGTGGGCCTAGGAAGAACTACTTCCCTAACCTGGTGAAGCTAATACCTAAGTACTAGTTGGGATTACTGGGAAGTACTAGTGGGCCTAGAAGAACTACTTCCCTAACCTAGTGAACCTAATACCTAAGTACTAGTTGAGATTACTGGGAAGTACTAGTGGGCCTAGAAGAACTACTTCCCTAACCTAGTGAACCTAATACCTAGGTACTAGTTGGGATTACTGGGAAGTACTAGTGGGCCTAGAAGAACTACTTCCCTAACCTGGTGAAGCTAATACCTAAGTACTAGTTGGGATTACTGGGAAGTACTAGTGGGCCTAGAAGAACTACTTCCCTAACCTAGTGAAGCTAATACCTAAGTACTAGTTGGGATTACTAGGAAGTACAAGTGGGCCTAGGAAGAACTACTTCCCTAACCTAGTGAACCTAATACCTAAGTACTAGTTGGGATTACTGGGAAGTACTAGTGGGGCCTAGAAGAACTACTTCCCTAACCTAGTGAACCTAATACCTAAGTACTAGTTGAGATTACTGGGAAGTACTAGTGGGGCCTAGAAGAACTACTTCCCTAACCTAGTGAACCTAATACCTAAGTACTAGTTGGGATTACTGGGAAGTACTAGTGGGGCCTAGAATAACTACTTCCCTAACCTAGTGAACCTAATACCTAAGTACTAGTTGGGATTACTGGGAAGTACTAGTGGGCCTAGAAGAACTACTTCCCTAACCTAGTGAACCTAATACCTAGGTACTAGTTGGGATTACTGGGAAGTACTAGTGGGGCCTAGAAGAACTACTTCCCTAACCTAGTGAACCTAATACTTAAGTACTAGTTGGGATTACTGGGAAGTACTAGTGGGCCTAGAAGAACTACTTCCCTAACCTGGTGAAGCTAATACCTAAGTACTAGTTGGGATTACTGGGAAGTACTAGTGGGGCCTAGAAGAACTACTTCCCTAACCTAGTGAACCTAATACCTAAGTACTAGTTGGGATTACTAGGAAGTACTAGTGGGCCTAGGAAGAACTACTTCCCTAACCTAGTGAACCTAATACCTAGGTACTAGTTGGGATTACTGGGAAGTACTAGTGGGGCCTAGAAGAACTACTTCCCTAACCTAGTGAACCTAATACCTAAGTACTAGTTGGGATTACTAGGAAGTACTAGTGGGCCTAGAAGAACTACTTCCCTAACCTGGTGAAGCTAATACCTAAGTACTAGTTGAGATTACTGGGAAGTACTAGTGGGCCTAGAAGAACTACTTCCCTAACCTAGTGAACCTAATACTTAAGTACTAGTTGGGATTACTGGGAAGTACTAGTGGGCCTAGAAGAACTACTTCCCTAACCTAGTGAACCTAATACTTAAGTACTAGTTGGGATTACTGGGAAGTACTAGTGGGGCCTAGAATAACTACTTCCCTAACCTAGTGAACCTAATACCTAAGTACTAGTTGGGATTACTGGGAAGTACTAGTGGGCCTAGAAGAACTACTTCCCTAACCTAGTGAACCTAATACCTAGGTACTAGTTGGGATTACTGGGAAGTACTAGTGGGCCTAGAAGAACTACTTCCCTAACCTAGTGAACCTAATACTTAAGTACTAGTTGGGATTACTGGGAAGTACTAGTGGGGCCTAGAAGAACTACTTCCCTAACCTAGTGAACCTAATACCTAAGTACTAGTTGAGATTACTGGGAAGTACTAGTGGGCCTAGAAGAACTACTTCCCTAACCTAGTGAACCTAATACCTAAGTACTAGTTGAGATTACTGGGAAGTACTAGTGGGCCTAGAAGAACTACTTCCCTAACCTAGTGAACCTAATACCTAAGTACTAGTTGAGATTACTGGGAAGTACTAGTGGGCCTAGGAAGAACTACTTCCCTAACCTAGTGAACCTAATACCTAGGTACTAGTTGAGATTACTGGGAAGTACTAGTGGGGCCTAGAAGAACTACTTCCCTAACCTAGTGAACCTAATACCTAGGTACTAGTTGAGATTACTGGGAAGTACTAGTGGGGCCTAGAAGAACTACTTCCCTAACCTAGTGAACCTAATACCTAAGTACTAGTTGGGATTACTGGGAAGTACTAGTGGGGCCTAGAAGAACTACTTCCCTAACCTAGTGAACCTAATACCTAAGTACTAGTTGGGATTACTGGGAAGTACTAGTGGGCCTAGAAGAACTACTTCCCTAACCTAGTGAACCTAATACTTAAGTACTAGTTGGGATTACTGGGAAGTACTAGTGGGCCTAGAAGAACTACTTCCCTAACCTGGTGAACCTAATACCTAGGTACTAGTTGGGATTACTGGGAAGTACTAGTGGGGCCTAGAAGAACTACTTCCCTAACCTAGTGAACCTAATACTTAAGTACTAGTTGGGATTACTGGGAAGTACTAGTGGGCCTAGAAGAACTACTTCCCTAACCTGGTGAACCTAATACTTAAGTACTAGTTGGGATTACTGGGAAGTACTAGTGGGCCTAGAAGAACTACTTCCCTAACCTGGTGAAGCTAATACCTAAGTACTAGTTGGGATTACTGGGAAGTACTAGTGGGGCCTAGAAGAACTACTTCCCTAACCTAGTGAACCTAATACCTAAGTACTAGTTGGGATTACTAGGAAGTACTAGTGGGCCTAGGAAGAACTACTTCCCTAACCTAGTGAACCTAATACCTAAGTACTAGTTGGGATTACTGGGAAGTACTAGTGGGGCCTAGAAGAACTACTTCCCTAACCTAGTGAACCTAATACCTAAGTACTAGTTGAGATTACTGGGAAGTACTAGTGGGGCCTAGAAGAACTACTTCCCTAACCTAGTGAACCTAATACCTAAGTACTAGTTGGGATTACTGGGAAGTACTAGTGGGGCCTAGAAGAACTACTTCCCTAACCTAGTGAACCTAATACCTAAGTACTAGTTGGGATTACTGGGAAGTACTAGTGGGCCTAGAAGAACTACTTCCCTAACCTAGTGAACCTAATACCTAGGTACTAGTTGGGATTACTGGGAAGTACTAGTGGGGCCTAGAAGAACTACTTCCCTAACCTAGTGAACCTAATACTTAAGTACTAGTTGGGATTACTGGGAAGTACTAGTGGGCCTAGAAGAACTACTTCCCTAACGTGGTGAACCTAATACTTAAGTACTAGTTGGGATTACTGGGAAGTACTAGTGGGCCTAGAAGAACTACTTCCCTAACCTGGTGAAGCTAATACCTAAGTACTAGTTGGGATTACTGGGAAGTACTAGTGGGGCCTAGAAGAACTACTTCCCTAACCTAGTGAACCTAATACCTAAGTACTAGTTGGGATTACTAGGAAGTACTAGTGGGCCTAGGAAGAACTACTTCCCTAACCTAGTGAACCTAATACCTAGGTACTAGTTGGGATTACTGGGAAGTACTAGTGGGGCCTAGAAGAACTACTTCCCTAACCTAGTGAACCTAATACCTAAGTACTAGTTGGGATTACTAGGAAGTACTAGTGGGCCTAGAAGAACTACTTCCCTAACCTGGTGAAGCTAATACCTAAGTACTAGTTGAGATTACTGGGAAGTACTAGTGGGCCTAGAAGAACTACTTCCCTAACCTAGTGAACCTAATACTTAAGTACTAGTTGGGATTACTGGGAAGTACTAGTGGGCCTAGAAGAACTACTTCCCTAACCTAGTGAACCTAATACTTAAGTACTAGTTGGGATTACTGGGAAGTACTAGTGGGGCCTAGAATAACTACTTCCCTAACCTAGTGAACCTAATACCTAAGTACTAGTTGGGATTACTGGGAAGTACTAGTGGGCCTAGAAGAACTACTTCCCTAACCTAGTGAACCTAATACCTAGGTACTAGTTGGGATTACTGGGAAGTACTAGTGGGCCTAGAAGAACTACTTCCCTAACCTAGTGAACCTAATACTTAAGTACTAGTTGGGATTACTGGGAAGTACTAGTGGGGCCTAGAAGAACTACTTCCCTAACCTAGTGAACCTAATACCTAAGTACTAGTTGAGATTACTGGGAAGTACTAGTGGGCCTAGGAAGAACTACTTCCCTAACCTAGTGAACCTAATACCTAGGTACTAGTTGAGATTACTGGGATGTACTAGTGGGGCCTAGAAGAACTACTTCCCTAACCTAGTGAACCTAATACCTAGGTACTAGTTGAGATTACTGGGAAGTACTAGTGGGGCCTAGAAGAACTACTTCCCTAACCTAGTGAAGCTAATACCTAAGTACTAGTTGGGATTACTGGGAAGTACTAGTGGGCCTAGAAGAACTACTTCCCTAACCTAGTGAACCTAATACCTAGGTACTAGTTGAGATTACTGGGAAGTACTAGTGGGGCCTAGAAGAACTACTTCCCTAACCTAGTGAACCTAATACCTAGGTACTAGTTGAGATTACTGGGAAGTACTAGTGGGGCCTAGAAGAACTACTTCCCTAACCTAGTGAACCTAATACCTAAGTACTAGTTGGGATTACTAGGAAGTACTAGTGGGGCCTAGAAGAACTACTTCCCTAACCTAATGAACCTAATACCTAAGTACTAGTTGGGATTACTGGGAAGTACTAGTGGGCCTAGAAGAACTACTTCCCTAACCTGGTGAACCTAATACCTAAGTAATAGTTGGGATTACTAGGAAGTACTAGTGGGGCCTAGAAGAACTACTTCCCTAACCTAATGAACCTAATACCTAAGTACTAGTTGGGATTACTGGGAAGTACTAGTGGGCCTAGAAGAACTACTTCCCTAACCTGGTGAACCTAATACCTAACTACTAGTTGAGATTACTGGGAAGTACTAGTGGGGCCTAGAAGAACTACTTCCCTAACCTAGTGAACCTAATACTTAAGTACTAGTTGGGATTACTGGGAAGTACTAGTGGGCCTAGAAGAACTACTTCCCTAACCTGGTGAAGCTAATACCTAAGTACTAGTTGGGATTACTGGGAAGTACTAGTGGGCCTAGAAGAACTACTTCCCTAACCTGGTGAACCTAATACTTAAGTACTAGTTGGGATTACTGGGAAGTACTAGTGGGCCTAGAAGAACTACTTCCCTAACCTGGTGAACCTAATACTTAAGTACTAGTTGGGATTACTGGGAAGTACTAGTGGGCCTAGAAGAACTACTTCCCTAACCTAGTGAACCTAATACTTAAGTACTAGTTGGGATTACTGGGAAGTACTAGTGGGCCTAGAAGAACTACTTCCCTAACGTGGTGAACCTAATACTTAAGTACTAGTTGGGATTACTGGGAAGTACTAGTGGGCCTAGAAGAACTACTTCCCTAACCTGGTGAAGCTAATACCTAAGTACTAGTTGGGATTACTGGGAAGTACTAGTGGGGCCTAGAAGAACTACTTCCCTAACCTAGTGAACCTAATACCTAAGTACTAGTTGGGATTACTAGGAAGTACTAGTGGGCCTAGGAAGAACTACTTCCCTAACCTAGTGAACCTAATACCTAGGTACTAGTTGGGATTACTGGGAAGTACTAGTGGGGCCTAGAAGAACTACTTCCCTAACCTAGTGAACCTAATACCTAAGTACTAGTTGGGATTACTAGGAAGTACTAGTGGGCCTAGAAGAACTACTTCCCTAACCTGGTGAAGCTAATACCTAAGTACTAGTTGAGATTACTGGGAAGTACTAGTGGGCCTAGAAGAACTACTTCCCTAACCTAGTGAACCTAATACTTAATTACTAGTTGGGATTACTGGGAAGTACTAGTGGGCCTAGAAGAACTACTTCCCTAACCTAGTGAACCTAATACTTAAGTACTAGTTGGGATTACTGGGAAGTACTAGTGGGGCCTAGAATAACTACTTCCCTAACCTAGTGAACCTAATACCTAAGTACTAGTTGGGATTACTGGGAAGTACTAGTGGGCCTAGAAGAACTACTTCCCTAACCTAGTGAACCTAATACCTAGGTACTAGTTGGGATTACTGGGAAGTACTAGTGGGCCTAGAAGAACTACTTCCCTAACCTAGTGAACCTAATACTTAAGTACTAGTTGGGATTACTGGGAAGTACTAGTGGGGCCTAGAAGAACTACTTCCCTAACCTAGTGAACCTAATACCTAAGTACTAGTTGAGATTACTGGGAAGTACTAGTGGGCCTAGAAGAACTACTTCCCTAACCTAGTGAACCTAATACCTAAGTACTAGTTGAGATTACTGGGAAGTACTAGTGGGCCTAGAAGAACTACTTCCCTAACCTAGTGAACCTAATACCTAAGTACTAGTTGAGATTACTGGGAAGTACTAGTGGGCCTAGGAAGAACTACTTCCCTAACCTAGTGAACCTAATACCTAGGTACTAGTTGAGATTACTGGGAAGTACTAGTGGGGCCTAGAAGAACTACTTCCCTAACCTAGTGAAGCTAATACCTAAGTACTAGTTGGGATTACTGGGAAGTACTAGTGGGCCTAGAAGAACTACTTCCCTAACCTAGTGAACCTAATACCTAGGTACTAGTTGAGATTACTGGGAAGTACTAGTGGGGCCTAGAAGAACTACTTCCCTAACCTAGTGAACCTAATACCTAGGTACTAGTTGAGATTACTGGGAAGTACTAGTGGGGCCTAGAAGAACTACTTCCCTAACCTAGTGAACCTAATACCTAAGTACTAGTTGGGATTACTAGGAAGTACTAGTGGGGCCTAGAAGAACTACTTCCCTAACCTAATGAACCTAATACCTAAGTACTAGTTGGGATTACTGGGAAGTACTAGTGGGCCTAGAAGAACTACTTCCCTAACCTGGTGAACCTAATACCTAAGTAATAGTTGGGATTACTAGGAAGTACTAGTGGGGCCTAGAAGAACTACTTCCCTAACCTAATGAACCTAATACCTAAGTACTAGTTGGGATTACTGGGAAGTACTAGTGGGCCTAGAAGAACTACTTCCCTAACCTGGTGAACCTAATACCTAACTACTAGTTGAGATTACTGGGAAGTACTAGTGGGGCCTAGAAGAACTACTTCCCTAACCTAGTGAACCTAATACTTAAGTACTAGTTGGGATTACTGGGAAGTACTAGTGGGCCTAGAAGAACTACTTCCCTAACCTGGTGAACCTAATACTTAAGTACTAGTTGGGATTACTGGGAAGTACTAGTGGGCCTAGAAGAACTACTTCCCTAACCTGGTGAACCTAATACTTAAGTACTAGTTGGGATTACTGGGAAGTACTAGTGGGCCTAGAAGAACTACTTCCCTAACCTGGTGAACCTAATACTTAAGTACTAGTTGGGATTACTGGGAAGTACTAGTGGGCCTAGAAGAACTACTTACCTAACCTAGTGAACCTAATACTTAAGTACTAGTTGGGATTACTGGGAAGTACTAGTGGGCCTAGGAAGAACTACTTCCCTAACCTGGTGAAGCTAATACCTAAGTACTAGTTGGGATTACTGGGAAGTACTAGTGGGCCTAGAAGAACTACTTCCCTAACCTAGTGAACCTAATACTTAAGTACTAGTTGGGATTACTGGGAAGTACTAGTGGGCCTAGAAGAACTACTTCCCTAACCTGGTGAACCTAATACTTAAGTACTAGTTGGGATTACTGGGAAGTACTAGTGGGCCTAGAAGAACTACTTCCCTAACCTAGTGAACCTAATACTTAAGTACTAGTTGGGATTACTGGGAAGTACTAGTGGGCCTAGGAAGAACTACTTCCCTAACCTGGTGAAGCTAATACCTAAGTACTAGTTGGGATTACTGGGAAGTACTAGTGGGCCTAGAAGAACTACTTCCCTAACCTAGTGAACCTAATACCTAAGTACTAGTTGAGATTACTGGGAAGTACTAGTGGGCCTAGAAGAACTACTTCCCTAACCTAGTGAACCTAATACCTAGGTACTAGTTGGGATTACTGGGAAGTACTAGTGGGCCTAGAATAACTACTTCCCTAACCTAGTGAACCTAATACTTAAGTACTAGTTGGGATTACTGGGAAGTACTAGTGGGGCCTAGAAGAACTACTTCCCTAACCTAGTGAAGCTAATACCTAAGTACTAGTTGGGATTACTGGGAAGTACTAGTGGGCCTAGAAGAACTACTTCCCTAACCTAGTGAACCTAATACTTAAGTACTAGTTGGGATTACTGGGAAGTACTAGTGGGCCTAGAAGAACTACTTCCCTAACCTGGTGAACCTAATACTTAAGTACTAGTTGGGATTACTGGGAAGTACTAGTGGGCCTAGAAGAACTACTTCCCTAACCTAGTGAACCTAATACTTAAGTACTAGTTGGGATTACTGGGAAGTACTAGTGGGGCCTAGAAGAACTACTTCCCTAACCTAGTGAACCTAATACCTAGGTACTAGTTGAGATTACTGGGAAGTACTAGTGGGGCCTAGAAGAACTACTTCCCTAACCTAGTGAACCTAATACCTAAGTACTAGTTGGGATTACTAGGAAGTACTAGTGGGGCCTAGAAGAACTACTTCCCTAACCTAATGAACCTAATACCTAAGTACTAGTTGGGATTACTGGGAAGTACTAGTGGGCCTAGAAGAACTACTTCCCTAACCTGGTGAACCTAATACCTAAGTAATAGTTGGGATTACTAGGAAGTACTAGTGGGGCCTAGAAGAACTACTTCCCTAACCTAATGAACCTAATACCTAAGTACTAGTTGGGATTACTGGGAAGTACTAGTGGGCCTAGAAGAACTACTTCCCTAACCTGGTGAACCTAATACCTAACTACTAGTTGAGATTACTGGGAAGTACTAGTGGGGCCTAGAAGAACTACTTCCCTAACCTAGTGAACCTAATACTTAAGTACTAGTTGGGATTACTGGGAAGTACTAGTGGGCCTAGAAGAACTACTTCCCTAACCTGGTGAAGCTAATACCTAAGTACTAGTTGGGATTACTGGGAAGTACTAGTGGGCCTAGAAGAACTACTTCCCTAACCTGGTGAACCTAATACTTAAGTACTAGTTGGGATTACTGGGAAGTACTAGTGGGCCTAGAAGAACTACTTCCCTAACCTGGTGAACCTAATACTTAAGTACTAGTTGGGATTACTGGGAAGTACTAGTGGGCCTAGAAGAACTACTTCCCTAACCTAGTGAACCTAATACTTAAGTACTAGTTGGGATTACTGGGAAGTACTAGTGGGCCTAGAAGAACTACTTCCCTAACGTGGTGAACCTAATACTTAAGTACTAGTTGGGATTACTGGGAAGTACTAGTGGGCCTAGAAGAACTACTTCCCTAACCTGGTGAAGCTAATACCTAAGTACTAGTTGGGATTACTGGGAAGTACTAGTGGGGCCTAGAAGAACTACTTCCCTAACCTAGTGAACCTAATACCTAAGTACTAGTTGGGATTACTAGGAAGTACTAGTGGGCCTAGGAAGAACTACTTCCCTAACCTAGTGAACCTAATACCTAGGTACTAGTTGGGATTACTGGGAAGTACTAGTGGGGCCTAGAAGAACTACTTCCCTAACCTAGTGAACCTAATACCTAAGTACTAGTTGGGATTACTAGGAAGTACTAGTGGGCCTAGAAGAACTACTTCCCTAACCTGGTGAAGCTAATACCTAAGTACTAGTTGAGATTACTGGGAAGTACTAGTGGGCCTAGAAGAACTACTTCCCTAACCTAGTGAACCTAATACTTAATTACTAGTTGGGATTACTGGGAAGTACTAGTGGGCCTAGAAGAACTACTTCCCTAACCTAGTGAACCTAATACTTAAGTACTAGTTGGGATTACTGGGAAGTACTAGTGGGGCCTAGAATAACTACTTCCCTAACCTAGTGAACCTAATACCTAAGTACTAGTTGGGATTACTGGGAAGTACTAGTGGGCCTAGAAGAACTACTTCCCTAACCTAGTGAACCTAATACCTAGGTACTAGTTGGGATTACTGGGAAGTACTAGTGGGCCTAGAAGAACTACTTCCCTAACCTAGTGAACCTAATACTTAAGTACTAGTTGGGATTACTGGGAAGTACTAGTGGGGCCTAGAAGAACTACTTCCCTAACCTAGTGAACCTAATACCTAAGTACTAGTTGAGATTACTGGGAAGTACTAGTGGGCCTAGAAGAACTACTTCCCTAACCTAGTGAACCTAATACCTAAGTACTAGTTGAGATTACTGGGAAGTACTAGTGGGCCTAGAAGAACTACTTCCCTAACCTAGTGAACCTAATACCTAAGTACTAGTTGAGATTACTGGGAAGTACTAGTGGGCCTAGGAAGAACTACTTCCCTAACCTAGTGAACCTAATACCTAGGTACTAGTTGAGATTACTGGGAAGTACTAGTGGGGCCTAGAAGAACTACTTCCCTAACCTAGTGAAGCTAATACCTAAGTACTAGTTGGGATTACTGGGAAGTACTAGTGGGCCTAGAAGAACTACTTCCCTAACCTAGTGAACCTAATACCTAGGTACTAGTTGAGATTACTGGGAAGTACTAGTGGGGCCTAGAAGAACTACTTCCCTAACCTAGTGAACCTAATACCTAGGTACTAGTTGAGATTACTGGGAAGTACTAGTGGGGCCTAGAAGAACTACTTCCCTAACCTAGTGAACCTAATACCTAAGTACTAGTTGGGATTACTAGGAAGTACTAGTGGGGCCTAGAAGAACTACTTCCCTAACCTAATGAACCTAATACCTAAGTACTAGTTGGGATTACTGGGAAGTACTAGTGGGCCTAGAAGAACTACTTCCCTAACCTGGTGAACCTAATACCTAAGTAATAGTTGGGATTACTAGGAAGTACTAGTGGGGCCTAGAAGAACTACTTCCCTAACCTAATGAACCTAATACCTAAGTACTAGTTGGGATTACTGGGAAGTACTAGTGGGCCTAGAAGAACTACTTCCCTAACCTGGTGAACCTAATACCTAACTACTAGTTGAGATTACTGGGAAGTACTAGTGGGGCCTAGAAGAACTACTTCCCTAACCTAGTGAACCTAATACTTAAGTACTAGTTGGGATTACTGGGAAGTACTAGTGGGCCTAGAAGAACTACTTCCCTAACCTGGTGAACCTAATACTTAAGTACTAGTTGGGATTACTGGGAAGTACTAGTGGGCCTAGAAGAACTACTTCCCTAACCTGGTGAACCTAATACTTAAGTACTAGTTGGGATTACTGGGAAGTACTAGTGGGCCTAGAAGAACTACTTCCCTAACCTGGTGAACCTAATACTTAAGTACTAGTTGGGATTACTGGGAAGTACTAGTGGGCCTAGAAGAACTACTTACCTAACCTAGTGAACCTAATACTTAAGTACTAGTTGGGATTACTGGGAAGTACTAGTGGGCCTAGGAAGAACTACTTCCCTAACCTGGTGAAGCTAATACCTAAGTACTAGTTGGGATTACTGGGAAGTACTAGTGGGCCTAGAAGAACTACTTCCCTAACCTAGTGAACCTAATACTTAAGTACTAGTTGGGATTACTGGGAAGTACTAGTGGGCCTAGAAGAACTACTTCCCTAACCTGGTGAACCTAATACTTAAGTACTAGTTGGGATTACTGGGAAGTACTAGTGGGCCTAGAAGAACTACTTCCCTAACCTAGTGAACCTAATACTTAAGTACTAGTTGGGATTACTGGGAAGTACTAGTGGGCCTAGGAAGAACTACTTCCCTAACCTGGTGAAGCTAATACCTAAGTACTAGTTGGGATTACTGGGAAGTACTAGTGGGCCTAGAAGAACTACTTCCCTAACCTAGTGAACCTAATACCTAAGTACTAGTTGAGATTACTGGGAAGTACTAGTGGGCCTAGAAGAACTACTTCCCTAACCTAGTGAACCTAATACCTAGGTACTAGTTGGGATTACTGGGAAGTACTAGTGGGCCTAGAATAACTACTTCCCTAACCTAGTGAACCTAATACTTAAGTACTAGTTGGGATTACTGGGAAGTACTAGTGGGGCCTAGAAGAACTACTTCCCTAACCTAGTGAAGCTAATACCTAAGTACTAGTTGGGATTACTGGGAAGTACTAGTGGGCCTAGAAGAACTACTTCCCTAACCTAGTGAACCTAATACTTAAGTACTAGTTGGGATTACTGGGAAGTACTAGTGGGCCTAGAAGAACTACTTCCCTAACCTGGTGAAGCTAATACCTAAGTACTAGTTGGGATTACTGGGAAGTACTAGTGGGCCTAGAAGAACTACTTCCCTAACCTAGTGAACCTAATACTTAAGTACTAGTTGGGATTACTAGGAAGTACTAGTGGGCCTAGAAGTACTACTTCCCTAACCTAGTGAACCTAATACCTAGGTACTAGTTGGGATTACTGGGAAGTACTAGTGGGGCCTAGAATAACTACTTCCCTAACCTAGTGAACCTAATACCGAAGTACTAGTTGGGATTACTGGGAAGTACTAGTGGGCCTAGAAGAACTACTTCCCTAACCTAGTGAACCTAATACTTAAGTACTAGTTGGGATTACTGGGAAGTACTAGTGGGCCTAGAAGAACTACTTCCCTAACCTAGTGAACCTAATACCTAAGTACTAGTTGAGATTACTGGGAAGTACTAGTGGGCCTAGAAGAACTACTTCCCTAACCTAGTGAACCTAATACCTAGGTACTAGTTGGGATTACTGGGAAGTACTAGTGGGCCTAGAATAACTACTTCCCTAACCTAGTGAACCTAATACTTAAGTACTAGTTGGGATTACTGGGAAGTACTAGTGGGGCCTAGAAGAACTACTTCCCTAACCTAGTGAAGCTAATACCTAAGTACTAGTTGGGATTACTGGGAAGTACTAGTGGGCCTAGAAGAACTACTTCCCTAACCTAGTGAACCTAATACTTAAGTACTAGTTGGGATTACTGGGAAGTACTAGTGGGCCTAGAAGAACTACTTCCCTAACCTGGTGAAGCTAATACCTAAGTACTAGTTGGGATTACTGGGAAGTACTAGTGGGCCTAGAAGAACTACTTCCCTAACCTAGTGAACCTAATACTTAAGTACTAGTTGGGATTACTAGGAAGTACTAGTGGGCCTAGAAGAACTACTTCCCTAACCTAGTGAACCTAATACCTAGGTACTAGTTGGGATTACTGGGAAGTACTAGTGGGGCCTAGAATAACTACTTCCCTAACCTAGTGAACCTAATACTTAAGTACTAGTTGGGATTACTGGGAAGTACTAGTGGGCCTAGAAGAACTACTTCCCTAACCTGGTGAACCTAATACTTAAGTACTAGTTGGGATTACTAGGAAGTACTAGTGGGCCTAGAAGAACTACTTCCCTAACCTGGTGAACCTAATACCGAAGTACTAGTTGAGATTACTGGGAAGTACTAGTGGGCCTAGAAGAACTACTTCCCTAACCTAGTGAACCTAATACTTAAGTACTAGTTGGGATTACTGGGAAGTACTAGTGGGCCTAGAAGAACTACTTCCCTAACCTGGTGAACCTAATACTTAAGTACTAGTTGGGATTACTAGGAAGTACTAGTGGGCCTAGAAGAACTACTTCCCTAACCTGGTGAACCTAATACTTAAGTACTAGTTGGGATTACTGGGAAGTACTAGTGGGGCCTAGAAGAACTACTTCCCTAACCTAGTGAACCTAATACTTAAGTACTAGTTGGGATTACTGGGAAGTACTAGTGGGCCTAGAAGAACTACTTCCCTAACCTGGTGAACCTAATACCGAAGTACTAGTTGAGATTACTGGGAAGTACTAGTGGGCCTAGAAGAACTACTTCCCTAACCTAGTGAACCTAATACTTAAGTACTAGTTGGGATTACTGGGAAGTACTAGTGGGCCTAGAAGAACTACTTCCCTAACCTGGTGAACCTAATACTTAAGTACTAGTTGGGATTACTAGGAAGTACTAGTGGGCCTAGAAGAACTACTTCCCTAACCTGGTGAACCTAATACTTAAGTACTAGTTGGGATTACTGGGAAGTACTAGTGGGGCCTAGAAGAACTACTTCCCTAACCTAGTGAACCTAATACTTAAGTACTAGTTGGGATTACTGGGAAGTACTAGTGGGGCCTAGGAAGAACTACTTCCCTAACCTAGTGAACCTAATACTTAAGTACTAGTTGGGATTACTAGGAAGTACTAGTGGGCCTAGAATAAAGGGTTGTTAAAGAATTTAAGAAATGTTTTAAAACATCTGTTATAAGTGCAACCTGAAAGCCAAATTATTTTGCTAGTAGGTTACTGCAATAATAATGTGCCGAACACACTATGTATCAATATATCAATCTAATGATCGAAGCAACTTCTTCATCACCACATTCCGTACTACATGCGTGTCTAAACGGTATAATACCAAGAGTCTTGTAAACCCGTAATTATGAACGATAATTCACCTTTATCTCAATCTAAAAGTACTGTTATTATCTTATCATCCAAATAGCAGATCTACAGACTGTGATAAGAGCCTGTGATAAGAGTGAGTGATAAGAGCCGATGATAAGACTGAGTGATAAGAGCTGATGATAAGAGCCGGTGATAAGAGTGAGTGATAAGAGCGAGTGATAGGAGCGACTGATAGGAACGAATGATAGGAGCGAGTGATAAGAGCCGGTGATAAGTGCCGGTGATAAGATTGAGTGATAAGAGCGAGTGATAGGAACGAGTGATAAGAGCGAGTAATAAGAGCGAGTGATAAGAGCCGGTGATAAGTGCCGGAGATAAGAGTGAGTGATAAGAGCGAGTGATAGGAGCGAGTGATAAGAGCGAGTGATAGGAACGAATGATAAGAGCGAGTGATAAGAGCCGGTGATAAGTGCCGGAGATAAGAGTGAGTGATTAGAGCGAGTGATAGGAGCGAGTGATAAGAGCGAGTGATAGGAACGAATGATAAGAGCGAGTGATAAGAGCGAGTGATAAGAGCGAGTTATAAGAGAGGGTTCGCCTGAGAAGAAGCACTAGTAGAGAGTTAGCTGAAGTCATCAGGCACTCGAAGTGATACTGCTTGTCCTCACGGAGCTCAGAACCACTAAGTGCTTTTCACTACTTCCTCCTTAATTCTACACTTCTTGGTGCTTTAGTTAGGGGTTAAGAGATGGTATTTCTGTATAAACTTAACTCCTTTTCTCGGAGATTGGATAGCTTCAACTTGCCAAATATCATTCTTGCAGCTTTTTATTTTCTTTTTTAGTCTAAATAATTTTCTTTTGGACAAAAATGAAGTCTTGAGTAGAACAGAGATTCGTGTGTGTGAAGCTGGCGTCTCATTTCGTGGAAACTCAAAATTTTTTGAGAGTTCTGGCTTTATTTTGAATAGTTCTAGAGTTCTTGATAAGTTAAATTAATAGTTCCGGCCTTTAAAGCAAAAAAAATGGCATAACAAATGATTTGCCAAGTTCACACAGCAAATCATTTTGTTTTTCGACAATTTCCGTATCAACAATCGTCAGGATTCAAAAAATCATAGATTTGTAAGAGTTCTGAGGATAGTTCTACATTTTAGAAGAAAAAAAAAACGATTAAAAAAGAAAAACATTTACAGAAATTATCCCGATATAAACACGGTTTGAGATCTAAAGCCAATCAATAACTAGTTGTTTTGATTATTCTAAACGAGTTCTAATATAGTTAAAGTCATGTACAATGATTTTCCGACCAGCTCTGATACAAGGATTAATCGGAAGTATTTAAAAAAAAATATTATACTTGTAAAATACGTTCATATTTGTAAAATTAAAAAATTCAACGCCGCTCGAAATTTGACAGTTCTGATTATTCCAAAAGAGTTCTGATATAGTTAAAGACATGACTTATGATTTTCCCAAGAGTTCTGGTACAAGAAATGATGAGAAGTATTTTTGAACAATTATTATACTGGAAAACTGCATGTGGTAAATTTAAAATTGCAACCACGGCCTATAAGAAGGAGTTCTGATTATTCCAAAAGAGTTCTGAAATAGTTAAAGACATGACTTATGATTTTCCAAAGAGTTCTGGTACAAGAAATGATGAGAAGTATTTTTGAACAATTATTATACTGGAAAACTGCATGTGGTAAATTTAAAATTGCAACCACGGCCTATAAAAAGGAGTTCTGATTATTCCAAAAGAGTTCTGATATAGTTAAAGACATGACTTATGATTTTCCCAAGAGTTCTGGTACAAGAAATGATGAGAAGTATTTTTGAACAATTATTATACTGGAAAACTGCATGTGGTAAATTTAAAATTGCAACCACGGCCTATAAGAAGGAGTTCTGATTATTCCAAAAGAGTTCTGAAATAGTTAAAGACATGACTTATGATTTTCCAAAGAGTTCTGGTACAAGAAATGATGAGAAGTATTTTTGAACAATTATTATACTGGAAAACTGCATGTGGTAAATTTAAAATTGCAACCACGGCCTATAAGAAGGAGTTCTGATTATTCCAAAAGAGATCTGAAATAGTTACAGCCATGACTTATGATTTTCCCAAGAGTTCTGGTACAAGAAATGATGAGAAGTATTTTTCAACAATTATTATACTTGAAAACTGCATGTGGTAAATTTGAAATTGCAACCACGGCCTATAAAAAGGAGTTCTGATTATTCCAAACGAGTTCTGATTTAGTTAAAGACATGACTTATGATTTTCTAAAGAGTTCTGGTACAAGAAATGATGAGAAGTATTTTTGAACAATTATTATACTGGAAAACTGCATGTGGTAAATTTAAAATTGCAACCACGGCCTATAAGAAGGAGTTCTGATTATTCCAAAAGAGTTCTGATATAGTTACAGACATGACTTATGATTTTCCCAAGAGTTCTGGTACAAGAAATGATGAGAAGTATTTTTCAACAATTATTATACTTGAAAACTGCATGTGATAAATTTGAAATTGCAACCACGGCCTATAAAAAGGAGTTCTGATTATTCCAAAAGAGTTCTGATATAGTTAAAGACATGACTTATGATTTTCCAAAGAGTTCTGGTACAAGAATTGATGAGAAGTATTTTTGAACAATTATTATACTGGAAAACTGCATGTGGTAAATTTAAAATTGAAACCACGGCCTATAAGAAGGAGTTCTGATTATTCCAAAAGAGTTCTGATATAGTTACAGACATGACTTATGATTTTCCCAAGAGTTCTGGTACAAGAAATGATGAGAAGTATTTTTCAACAATTATTATACTTGAAAACTGCATGTGATAAATTTGAAATTGCAACCACGGCCTATAAAAAGGAGTTCTGATTATTCCAAAAGAGTTCTGATATAGTTAAAGACATGACTTATGATTTTCCAAAGAGTTCTGGTACAAGAAATGATGAGAAGTATTTTTGAACAATTATTATACTGGAAAACTGCATGTGGTAAATTTAAAATTGCAACCACGGCCTATAAGAAGGAGTTCTGATTATTCGAAAAGAGTTCTGAAATAGTTACAGACATGACTTATGATTTTCCCAAGAGTTCTGGTACAAGAAATGATGAGAAGTATTTTTCAACAATTATTATACTTGAAAACTGCATGTGATAAATTTGAAATTGCAACCACGGCCTATAAAAAGGAGTTCTGATTATTCCAAAAGAGTTCTGATATAGTTAAAGACATGACTTATGATTTTCCAAAGAGTTCTGGTACAAGAAATGATGAGAAGTATTTTTGAACAATTATTATACTGGAAAACTGCATGTGGTAAATTTAAAATTGCAACCACGGCCTATAAGAAGGAGTTCTGATTATTCCAAAAGAGTTCTGAAATAGTTACAGACATGACTTATGATTTTCCCAAGAGTTCTGGTACAAGAAGTGATGAGAAGTATTTTTCAACAATTATTATACTTGAAAACTGCATGTGATAAATTTGAAATTGCAACCACGGCCTATAAATAGGAGTTCTGATTATTCCAAAAGAGTTCTGATATAGTTAAAGACATGGAAAATGATTTCCTGAAGAGTTCTGATCGGAAAAAGAATTAGAAGTATTTTTAAACAATTATTTTACTTCCAAAATGTATATTTCTGTGCATATACCTAATGGTAGAATATCTTTAAATAAGTATGTCTAAATATCTTTTAGACTCTAAATAACTTTTAAATAATGTAATTTTTTTTAACTTATAAAATAAATGTTTTTCTAAAATGTACAACTTCCCTTATATAGTGTTAATAATGAACAACTTAGGTTGATGAAGATTTAATAAATATATTTTTTCTCATTCTTAGCGTTACCCGGAACTAACGGCGTGGACGTGACGAGAATATAGTCCTTTTTTTTTTTTTTTTTTTTTTTTCTTTTTTTTTAAATAACTTTAAGGAAGTTTGTTAATAATTAAAATAATTACGGAATATAAAGTACCGTATGGTCAAGAATCAGACACCTCTACAGTATCTGCCCCTCTGGGCCCTTGTGGCCTGTTACGGGACTGATTTTTTTTTTTTTTTTTTATTTATATATATATATATATATATATATATATATATATATATTTATATATATATATATATATATATACATTGTAGTATAATAATAGAAATTATATTATAGTATGGTGAGTTGAAATTTAAATAATCATTTGTAATGAGAATAACTTAAAATAATTAATGAAATTTAAACTATTATATAATACAATAATAACATATTGTAATTATTTATACATATATATATATGTGTGTATATATATATGTACATATATATAGTATTGTATATAGTGTGGTAAGTTTTATTACTTATTTTATTTGAGAATATATTAAAACGTGTGGTGTGATTTGAAATTTTAAAGGTGATATTTCTCTTCTTTTTGGCTTTAAATCGTCATACTCGTACCAGGCTATGTTTGTAAATAATAATGACGTGTAATGGCGTATACTATAAATATAATTTATTACGCCTCGAAGTATATATTTATTATTATTAAGGGTAATATGTTTTGCAACACTATTTAAATTGTAGGTTTTCTTTGTAAATCCGGAATTATTAATGTAATTATTATCCGTCAGAATACTTGTATCTATTATTATTTGTGGCCCGTATGTTTCTGTTATATCACATGTGTTTTTACATTTGACACATATGTGCTTGGAAATTGTTTCGTCTATAGCGTTTTGTACATATTCCAATCCTTTATCCAAAATTACGTTGACATTTATACTTAATAATATAAATTTAATATTTTTTGAATAGTCACACATTTTGCAGGTTTGGACTCTTTTTAGACTAGGCAAAGAAAGAAATGTATGTTCTGCTAAGTGAGCAGCGTTACACATTGCATCTAATGTGGTGAATGTCCTAGTATACCTCGTGGACTCGAATAGTGATGTACTATTTAGAAAAGAAGCTCTTTCCATATAATCGTTCCGTGTTATTTTACCGCGAGATATTATTCTTTCTGCCAATCGTAAAAAATGATCATCGGTACTTTGTGCGATACTTTTATATTCGGTGCTCATTCCTATCATATGCGCTGTTATGTGTAAAAGAGAATCGAAAGCGCACGTATTGTGAACCATAATAGTTTTTCCTTGTAATTTAACCCGTTCACATAAATTGCCGTTTTTGATTATAGGGATGAAAACTGAAACATTCGATTTGACACTATCCCATTCGGGACATTTGTCTAAATAAGTTTTTTTTTTTAGGAGTGCCACATGATTTAGAACCTTTATTGGTCAACCCCATCCAGTTTTCCTCATAGTTTAGCGAATCTATAGCATCATTAGAAGAAGAATCCGATACATCATATATAACTGCCTTTACAGCATCCTGTGAATTTTGATTATTTCCATCTGAGCTACTTTTATATAAATCATGGATATTTTCTCGAATATTTTCACAATCGGATGTTGCATTAAAGTTATTACTGGAAATAGATAAATCCGAAGTGCATATGCTTATTTGTTCCTGCTTCGGAGATATTTTGTTTTCTTGTTCCAAAGTAGCAGAGGAAATATTTTCTGCAAAATCTAATCGTAATTTGCCATCGAGATAATTTAGATGGCTAATGACAAATTTTTCTACTCTCATCGGAAGACTACCTTTAAAAACTCTTGTTTTATATTCCGCAAAGATTGATTCTACCGAAGAAGATGTCGCAATTTCCATATCATTGTTAAAATAAGGACGCATAAGACCGGTCCACAATGGTAAAATGTTTATTAAATCCTTTATTTTCTTTCCAGCTTCTGAATTATAAAAAGCATTGACAACATTACCATTTTGCGATTTTAACGCAAGATTACGAGCTTTATAATATATGTCATTACTCCAATTTTGCCAAGAAGATGGAATTTCTTCGGAATCATAATCGCCTAATGATAATTCATCTTCAGTAATATTGCTTGGTTCAGGAAAATTCTCAGATTTTATGCAATTATTAAGAGATTGCAAGCATGTCTCGGCTGGTACCGGAGTTTGGTCATCCATGTATCCGATGTCTTCACTTAAAGCTACTACGATTAAAGAAAATAAAAAAGTTTGTAACACGTTTAAAGATTGCATTTTATATGCTTGTGATATGCATCTAAGATAAAATTGCCGTACTTTCTTTGGCGAATTCCGCAAACATTCCCAATTGCTCACCATTCTAATAATGTGGCTAACATCTAATCTTAGATACGAAGCAGGCATCACTGTTTTTATTTTTTGTACAGAAATATTGTAACAACATTGTAAATAATGTTTTAAATCGGCACAATCTGCAAATGCACGTGCTAGAGCCACTAACAATGCGCGACTATAATCTGTCACCATTACAGGAGGAACCGTAGCACCGGCTCTACGAATTTCTAGAAGGAAATAAGTCAAGAGTGCTGCGTCGTGTTTGGTAGACAACATTTGAAATACCGGAACGGCTCGTTTATCTTTTTGAGCAATCATGCATTGATAAAGAAATATATGAGAAGATTGATTTCCGTCAGGTAATATTAATTTCTTTGCGACACTGCCTGTAGCTTCCATAGTAAAATAGGCATCTTTACTACGACTCATTATTTTCTGCATAATTATCTGCTCCTTAGACCAGTATATAACGTAGAAAGGATCCAAACCTATTCCATGTATCAATCCGGATAGTATTGTGTATTTAAATTTTAGTAAATTAAGTACTGCATCATTGCTATTAATATCCAAACGATTATCAATTTCATGCTGTTTGGCTCAGAACTCCTTTTTATAGGCCGTGGCTGCAATTTCAAATTTATCACATGCAGTTTTCAAGTATAATAATTGTTGAAAAATACTTCTCATCATTTCTTGTACCAGAACTCTTTAGAAAATCATAAGTCATGCCTTTAACTATATCAGAACTCTTTTGGAATAATCAGAACTCCTTCTTATAGGCCGTGGTTGCAATTTTAAATTTACCACATGCAGTTTTCCAGTATAATAATTGTTCAAAAATACTTCTCATCATTTCTTGTACCAGAACTCTTTGGAAAATCATAAGTCATGTCTTTAACTATATCAGAACTCTTTTGGAATAATCAGAACTCCTTTTTATAGGCCGTGGTTGCAATTTCAAATTTATCACATGCAGTTTTCAAGTATAATAATTGTTGAAAAATACTTCTCATCAATTCTTGTACCAGAACTCTTGGGAAAATCATAAGTCATGTCTGTAACTATTTCAGAACTCTTTTGGAATAATCAGAACTCCTTCTTATAGGCCGTGGTTGCAATTTTAAATTTACCACATGCAGTTTTCCAGTATAATAATTGTTCAAAAATACTTCTCATCATTTCTTGTACCAGAACTCTTTGGAAAATCATAAGTCATGTCTTTAACTATATCAGAACTCTTTTGGAATAATCAGAACTCCTTTTTATAGGCCGTGGTTGCAATTTCAAATTTATCACATGCAGTTTTCAAGTATAATAATTGTTGAAAAATACTTCTCATCATTTCTTGTACCAGAACTCTTGGGAAAATCATAAGTCATGTCTTTAACTATATCAGAACTCTTTTGGAATAATCAGAACTGTCAAATTTCGAGCGGCGTTGAATTTTTTATTTTTACAAATATGAACGTATTTTACAAGTATAATAATTTTTTTTAAATACTTCCGATTAATCCTTGTATCATAACTGGTCGGAAAATCATTGTACATGACTTTAACTATATTAGAACTCGTTTAGAATAATCAAAACAACTAGTTATTGATTGGCTTTAGATCTCAAACCGTGTTTATATCGGGATAATTTCTGTAAATGTTTTTCTTTTTTAATCGTTTTTTTTTTCTTCTAAAATGTAGAACTATCCTCAGAACTCTTACAAATCTATGATTTTTTGAATCCTGACGATTGTTAATAAGGAAAATGTCGAAAAACAAAATGATTTGCTGTGTGAACTTGGCAAATCATTTGTTATGCCATTTTTTTTGCTTTAAAGGCCGGAACTATTAATTTAACTTATCAAGAACTCTAGAACTATTCAAAATAAAGCCAGAACTCTCAAAAAATTTTGAGTTTCCACGAAATGAGACGCCAGCTTCACACACACCAGAGATTCCTATATCACAGTAAAACACTGTCAAGTAACTGTAGTTTTGGCTGGGCGGTAGGTGGTACTGCATCAAAACAGGAAAACAAAAACTCCAGGTCTCCATCAAAAATAATTTTATTTTTCAAAGCCCGCTTTCGGAGTCAACAGCTCCATCCTCAATGCATCTATAGTCCATCCGCTAACAAAAAAACACCTGTAGTGCGCACACGCAGCATTCAGCCTGTGTGTGGGAAGGCATATCTCCCCTGCGGCCACGCCCCTTCTTGTTATTTTGCTTGCGGACGGACTATAGCTCTTTATTTCAGGCGGTTCACCCGTAGAGTCCGAAGGCGTGCAATGAAAAAAGTGGAGACCTGGATTTTTTGGTTTTCATATATATATATATATATATATATATATATATATATATATATATATATATATATATATATGCGGGGGACACGGTACACGCCTGATTTTTTATTTTTTCGTCACGAATCTCGATGTATGGTATTCCCGTAGGAAACGATTGAACGAGTTCGTTAAGCAGGAAAATCGGTAAATCTGGAGGGGGGTTTACTCCGGATCCAAATTACTAATTTAATCATATTGTTCTTAATTTCTGTTGCATTGAAAGGCGATACTATATATACTTGATGGGTATCTAAGGAGAAAGAATTGTATTAAATAGTGTATCTTGCATACACAACACTCCTGAAGGAAATACTTGATGGGTATCTAAGGAGAAAGAATTGTATTAAATAGTGTATCTTGCATACACAACACTCCTGAAGGAAATACTTCATGGGTATCTAAGGAGAAAGAATTGTATTAAATAGTGTATCTTGCATACACAGCACTCCTGAAGGAAATACTTCATGGGTATCTAAGGAGAAAGAATTGTATTAAATAGTGTATCTTGCATACACAGCACTCCTGAAGGAAATACTTCATGGGTATCTAAGGAGAAAGAATTGTATTAAATAGTGTATCTTGCATACACAACACTCCTGAAGGAAATACTTCATGGGTATCTAAGGAGAAAGAATTGTATTAAATAGTGTATCTTGCATACACAGCACTCCTGAAGGAAATTAATAATTTAGTTTTGTATTTCTATAGGTTATTTTTTCTGTTTGTATTTCTATAGGTTATCTTAAGCAAATTATTCAGGAATGCAGGTTAAACCCCACCTTCTAGGAAACGTTCTTATTTATGCAGCTCCTGTGTGACGGACTTTCAATTAAATAAGTGCTGAGAAGTCGAATGAAGGTAGAAAAATAGGAAAAAATGTAAGAAACCTCTTATCTAGGACAGTCTTCAAGTGTAGATTTGTGGAGATAGCACGGAGATTGCAAAGAAGGTGGGAGAGGAAGAGAAAATGCTGAGAGAGAGAGAGTGGGATGCGCGTGAAATGGAATAGCAAGGTTTGTCCTGGGTCTGATGAAGCCTCCAGCTTATGGCGTCCCTGGCCACTTTTTAAATTAAAAATTCTGCATTTACTGTAACTTTAAACCCTCTCCCCCTTTCCAGCTCTCTCGCCGAACCTCTTTTAGCTCTTGTAGGTCTCTCTTAATTAAACTTTTAATAAAATCTAATCAAAGAGAAAGCCCTCATATATCTTCCATAAACCCTTGAGGGTATCTAAAGACTTTCGCAAATTTACTGTAGAAAAAAGGAAAACGTAATAGGAATAACTTTTAAAATAATATTGGATGAATTATCTTGAAGGAGTTAAAGCAACTTCCGTCAACATACGAGCAAATATTTATTTACAGATAATTTATACATTCAAATAATATTGATAATGAGGATTTTCTGGAACATTTCGTTAAATCTTTATGGGTCTAAGCTGGCTATTACCAAACGTAATACATATTATATCAGGTCGGGCAAAAGGTCCGTGCGTGTTTTAGGGAAATAAACTTTAACATTTTATTACAGTTTTCATTCCAAGCTATCCTTTCATCCTAATCCCCTTGTCCAATCCCTTTCCACAGATCCGATCCCTTCCAATCCCCTTGTCCAATCCCTTTCCACAGATCCGATCCCTTCCAATCCCCTTGTCCAATCCCTTTCCACAGATCCGATCCCTTCCAATCCCCTTGCACAATCCCTTTCCACAGATCCGATCCCTTCCAATCCCCTTGTCCAATCCCTTTCCACAGATCCGATCCCTTCCAATCCCCTTGCACAATCCCTTTCCACAGATCCGATCCCTTCCAATCCCCTTGCACAATCCCTTTCCACAGATCCGATCCCTTCCAATCCCCTTGCACAATCCCTTTCCACAGATCCGATCCCTTCCAATCCCCTTGTCCAATCCCTTTCCACAGATCCGATCCCTTCCGATCCCCCGAGATGCTTGAAAAGAAAGTGTTCTACAGACCAACTATAACACTTAAATAAAATATTATTAATTCCTTAGGGAGTCAATGGCTGCCTTCTCGCTTCTCTTCTTCTTTGTGTAATACCTTAGGAGATATGTATTTACATATAGTATTATATGTATACAGATTGTAAATATTCAATACATTAAAATAAAAACAAAACTTTAATTAAACGACATATTTTTCATCAATACGTAAAACTTTTTTACCACCTTAGAGGGAGCTTGTAAATTTCATTGCTGTAGCAAGACTGGTATCGAGGAAAACCAATTTTAAAGTTCATTTAGTACATAATGTTTAGACTTTTACTTTATCTGGAATAAAACGGTTGTAAGGCATGAAGAATGTAAAAATATTTTGGGGTAATTTTTCGTCTCGTTTTCGAGTTGTATCATGATGAAATAACACTTTGTTAATATTAAACATTCGAGGGAGGTTTTTATTTCATGAGATAAATGCATCCTTTCTATCATCTCATTACAGGTGGTTGATCTGAGCCGATCTATTTAATGATCGATTCTTTTTACAATATATATATATATATATATATATATATATATATATATAAAATTCACTTGTCTGTCTGTTTGTTTCTTTGTTTATTTGTTTGTTCCTTATACAAATCCACCCCGTTTGACCGATTTTGACCAAACTTGGAATAATGGTAGGTCTTGATACAGGAAGTCTCGCAGGCTGTCATACATTTCTCTCTATATATAAAAATCACGTGTCTGTCTGTTTGTTTCTTTGTTTGTTGCTTATACAAATCCACACCGTTTGACCAACCTTAGAATAATGGTAGGTCTTGATACAGGAAGTCTCGTAGGCTAAGTCAAAAATTTCTACGAGCTGTCTGTCTGTATGTTTGTTCCTTATACAAATCCACACCCTTCTTCCGATTTTCACCAAAATGGCACACAGGTAGGTCGTGAGGTTGATACGGGGAGTGTCATAGGCTAGGTCAAAAACGTCAACCAGCTGTCTCTCGGTATGTTTGTTCCTTATGCAAATCCTCACCGTTTGATCGATTTTGACCAAACATGGCAGACAGGTAGGTCTTCACACTGGGAGAGTCATAGGATAGGTTAAAATCGTCTATGACTCACAGTTCGGACAGCCACGACGCTGGGCCTGAACGTGTTAAACGAACTTACTGCCTACTATTAATGAACCAGAAACATGGAGTGAAACATCTGTTTTATATGTATATTCTTTACTAGCCATCCTGAAAGAAAAACCATTAAAAATCCGGAGACCACTGAGTTATTCTAATGTTATGGTGACAGTAATGAAATACTATGGAGACAATACTAGGCCATGGATGGATTATAATAGTTGAGGATATTCATCGGCCTGTCAAAGTTCCTAGAAACTAGATACAATACTAGGCCATGGATGGATTATAATAGTTGAGGATATTCATCGGCCTGTCAAAGTTCCTAGAAACTAGATACAATACTAGGCCATGGATGGATTATAATAGTTGAGGATATTCATCGGCCTGTCAAAGTTCCTAGAAACTAGATACAATACTAGGCCATGGATGGATTATAATAGTTGAGGATATTCATCGGCCTGTCAAAGTTCCTAGAAACTAGATACAATACTAGGCCATGGATGGATTATAATAGTTGAGGATATTCATCGGCCTGTCAAAGTTCCTAGAAACTAGATACAATACTAGGCCATGGATGGATTATAATAGTTGAGGATATTCATCGGCCTGTCAAAGTTCCTAGAAACTAGATACAATACTAGGCCATGGATGGATTATAATAGTTGAGGATATTCATCGGCCTGTCAAAGTTCCTAGAAACTAGATACAATACTAGGCCATGGATGGATTATAATAGTTGAGGATATTCATCGGCCTGTCAAAGTTCCTAGAAACTAGATACAATACTAGGCCATGGATGGATTATAATAGTTGAGGATATTCATCGGCCTGTCAAAGTTCCTAGAAACTAGATACAATACTAGGAGTTTCTAGGAAGAAGGACTTAGAGATTAGGAGGTTCTATATTGAATCGAATCACATCTATAGAGTAAACAATGTACAAAAGATATTTCATTATAGAAAAAGTCCGTCACGCAGGAGCTGCATAACTAAGCACTTTCCTCAGAATTTGGGTAGTGTAGACTGCTTTCCAGAACAATTTGCTTAAAATATCCTACATAAATAAAATAAAAACGTGAATAGTTCTCATTTTGTAATGAGTAACTGATCAATTATTAATTTGCATCCAGAGTTATGTTTACACATGGTACCTACTACACTACGTAATAAATACAAAAATCCTCATATTATCGTATTTTGATCTAACGCAGGAACAGGATACAGTCACTCTAGTGGTAGAAAGCGCTCCTTGCGGCGGCTTTGTGAACCTACGTCTGCCGGCTTTTCTATTCAAATATATTACAAATTAAACCCCCGCTTTCCGATTGACCGATTCAGCTCATTTTTACAACACTTCTTTCTCATGAGTTACCCACGACGTATACCGCGTTTCGTTACAATGCAGCAGAAATTACGACCGGTATGAGTAAATTAGGAATATGGGTCCGGAGTAAACCCCCCCTTCTAATGAACCGATTTAGTTTATTTTTGCAACACATATTTACCTATAGATTACCACTACGAATACCGAGTTTCGTCGAAATATACCAAAAATCACGGCTGGTAGTGGCGAATTGGTATTGTGGGTCCGGAGTAAACCCCCCCCCCTCCTAATGAACCGATTTCGTTTATTTTTACAACACATATTTACCTGTGGATTAGCACTACGAATACCGAGTTTTGTCGAAATATACCAAAAATCACGGCTGGTAGTGGCGAATTGGTATTGTGGGTCCAGAGTAAACCCCCCCTTCTAATGAACCGATTTAGTTCATTTTTATATCTCACTTTCCTCTCTATATTAACACTACGAATACCAAGTTTCGTTGAAATATAACAAATATTACGGCTGACATAGTCAAATAAGTGTTTTGGGTTCGGGGTAAACCCCCCCCCTTCCGGTGGACCGACTTTGGTGGTTAACGGACTCGTTCAATCGTTTGCTAATTGAATGCTATATACCAAGTTTCGTGACGAAAAACCAAAAACTCTGGCCGCTATCGTGTTAACAGACACACATATATATATATATATATATAAGTACAGATGGAATGGTTGGGATTCGGCTAAATAAACCTCAATATGATTTTGTTTTAAAAAAATCTATATTTCGGACGTTTCGGCTACTCATTGGTAGCCTTCGTCAGCTAAAATGACAAAAAAAAGAAATTAATACAGAAACAATCAAGAAAAATTTATAATTGTGATAGGTAACAGAACTATAGATACAGTTTAACTTATAACAGAACATATCGTCTTAAAATTCTTAGAATGAGTAGAATGAAAAAGAAAATAGGTACAGTAATTGATTTTAATAGTAATTAGTAACATTAATTGATTTTACAAAGAAATAAGAGAACTATATACCAATGACAAATATACTAGCTAATAGTAACATTAATTAATTTTACAAAGAAATAAGATACTACATACCAATGGAAATGCCGAGCGGCAGAGGAAGACCAAGGTTGGCAATTAAGTAACCATTGTGAAAGTGTCTAAGGAAAAAAGGAATCTGCAAGGGTTATATGTAACTGGAAACAGCAAGAGGTGGGGGAAAACGGGCGGTAGGATCAAACAGATGTTTATGACATTTTATGACAGGAAAGGAGAAAAGGTGTTAATGGAAGGATACCCAAGGGGCAAGGTAAAAATCTAGGTAGGTGGTCGGGCGAGTATTTGGAAAATATTAGCGTACATAGGAGAAATGCCTTGTTGGTCAGTTTTGTAATTTATATTGTTTTTGTTTAAGTTTATGTGTACACATTCCGAGATCTGTAGTCTCAGACTACATATATATAGATATATATAAATTTTAACGGGGGTCATTTTCGGTGTCTACTAGGTAGGATCGATAAAGATTTGAAGACATTTTTCGAAAATTCCGTCATGAGTCCAACCTCAATAGCTACTTTCCTTCGGAGGAAAGTGCTAAAAACGCTGATCAACTCTAGTCAGAAAATATTATAGTTCATCTTACTATTGTAACAGTTACATAAATAAACCTACACGAAAACACTAGAAAACTCGATCCTTTACAAGAAAAATTAATAATTAGACACTGATTTTCTTTCATAACGTACAAAAATTGATTTTTGTGTATTAAGGAGCCAATTATGTCCAAAAAAACCTAAATTTGTATTATTAAACCTTAAAAGACTGGAATCTTACTTGTTGAGAGTTTTTCAGAGTCTTCACTGGCTTTTTATTTACAACTATTTATTGATTTCATAGACAGTTTTATGTCTCATTTATTTTCGTTCTGAATCGCTGGTTAAAGATAGGAGCTTGAATCAATACTTCTGGTAATTTCTTCATGTTACCCTGCTTTATTATCTTCCTTGTCCATATTTCCTTCTTAACCCTGGATCAGGAGCAATCCCCCGAGTATCGTGATCGGCCGCAACCTTCCTAACAGGACTGCTGGTTTTAGCTGAGAGCAGAGTTTTTGGTAGCACAGTGCCAGATCTCCCAATCCATACTGAGTCCCGTACTTATATCGGAAGATGGATTGGGAAATTTAGACCTGTGCATTGGACGACCGAAAACCCTAATCTGAATTTTATAACTTTGTTGGGATTCGGCAGACTGCAGGATTTATTTTGGAAGAGTAGTGATTTTCTAAAATTTGTCGCTAACCAGAAGCTTTTATCAATTTATACATTTGGGATTGATATTACCGTCTGAATGAGATAATTGTGTGCATTGAATGTGCATTAAACTTAAAGAAAATTTAATGCTGATTTCAAAAATATAATGAATTGTTAAAAAAAAAAAAAAAAAAAAAAAAAAAAAAAAAAAAAAAAAAAAAAAAAAAAAAAAAAAAAAAAAAAAAAAAAAAAAAAAAGCAGAGAAAATTGTATTTTTACACCCCAAAACATGGTTTTCTGTAAAGAACCATTAGAAGGGCATATGTCTGGTACGAAATGAGATAGAAATGGGTGGTTGGTAGTGTTCAACTATATATTTCTCTATGTTTACCACCTCAAGGATTCTCATTAACTTGCGATACGTCCTGTTTATATATTAATTATATTGGAGATTGATATAATCTATATGTATGTTTGTCGTTTATTTCGGAGGCTTGGGGTGGATAAGGCAACAAACCTTTTCTCTTTATAACTAGTTTATTGTAATTTTTCGCCCGACACGTTTCGTGCCTCTTCACTTTACTTCAAGGGCAGTTCTTGTTAGGACCACATAGAGACGAGAAGGCTTCCTAGCAAGAGGTGGATCTGATACGGTGAGAAAAGCCACGAAACTGTTCGCTGTGAGAAAATGTTCGCTTCCTTATCGACCCAATACAACCCCATATATATATATATATATATATATATATATATATATATATCCGACGAATGTACAAACAGGTTACGTTAATGTATGAACTGATTCATTGAACATAGCTTACCAAGAGTCATACTTAACGAATTCTTCATTACCTGAAACAAACGAAAATACTATATGAGTAATATGACAGGAAAAGTCATCGCTCAGGGGCGGTATAATTAGGCACAATAATAATATCTACTGTATATTTGTCAAATACCACTCACTCACTCACTCACTCACTCACTCAATCACTGACCTATCATCCCCCAACCCAAAACCACTTGACGGAAAATGTAGAAATTTTGCATGGACGCACTCTTTAGGGTAAAAACACTCGCTAAGAAAGGATTTCTTGATATTCAAATTTTTAAGTATTTTTAGAGGGTTTTGAATGTTTAGTTGATTAGATCAAGCAAGCCTAGGCAGGATGCGTTGCTAGGACGATAACAGGTCAGCTGTTACAGTACTGTATCTATTTCATAGCCTAGGCAGCATGCGTTGCTAGGACGATAACAGGTCAGCTGTTACAGTACTGTATCTATTTCATAGCCTAGGCAGCATGCGTTGCTAGGACGATAACAGGTCAGCTGTTACAGTACTGTATCTATTTCATAATATTATTTTTATTCGAGGGTCATCTGAACTATGATGGCAGACCTTGAATTACTAGAAATAAACTGTGATTTTTTCCCCCATAGAGTTTACGCTATACCTGGTAATGGTCCATCCGAGGTAATAATATCCCGAACCCTTGCACAGCCTCCTCACCCATCAGCATCCCCAGTCAGAGCACTTCTTGGTAATGCTCGCAAATATAATGGGTGTTTCTGAATGACATCTCGGAAATTAAATTTTTAAATGTTAACCTACATTTATAATTTACAACGAATTTCAACCTGTGGTCGTTAAACTCCTGTTACTGGTAACCTATAGATAACGGGTTATCTCTAGGTTATTTGTTTGTAAGAAACATTATACTTTGATTACTTATCAATTGATGAATAACATATAGTATGACAGGAACCGTGCTATAATAAACTACAAAAAATTATATAGTAGTGTTAATTTTGATGATACATTATTTAATGCAATAAAATAACTACTTATCTGCCGTGACGAATTAATGTTTGCAAAATGTATTCATATATTCATGATTTATAAAATATACTGGTGTATAATATCAGGATTTCTAAAATGTTTTAAAATTTGTCATCATTTGTATAATTCTATATTTTACATACTACCTATATGTTACATTATTATAGAGTAAATCGCCAAAAGTTGCGAAACTCTTCAAAAATAAAATAAGTTATATAAACTATAGATTGTATAAACTATATTTTTTTTAAAATAAAGAATAAAAATATATAGCTTTTATAAAGAGAAAAGTTCCCAATTAAACCACTGAAGGTTCATACCATCCTGAATAATATAAGTTCACAATTAAACCACTGAAGGTTCATACCATCCTGAATAATATAAGTTCACAATTAAACCACTGAAGGTTCATACCATCCTGAATAATATAAGTTCACAATTAAACCACTGAAGGTTCATACCATCCTGAATAATATAAGTTCACAATTAAACCACTGAAGGTTCATACCATCCTGAATAATATAAGTTCACAATTAAACCACTGAAGGTTCATACCATCCTGAATAATATAAGTTCACAATTAAACCACTGAAGGTTCATACCATCCTGAATAATATAAGTTCACAATTAAACCACTGAAGGTTCATACCATCCTGAATAATATAAGTTCACAATTAAACCACTGAAGGTTCATACCATCCTGAATAATATAAGTTCACAATTAAACCACTGAAGGTTCATACCATCCTGAATAATATAAGTTCACAATTAAACCACTGAAGGTTCATACCATCCTGAATAATATAAGTTCACAATTAAACCACTGAAGGTTCATACCATCCTGAATAATATAAGTTCACAATTAAACCACTGAAGGTTCATACCATCCTGAATAATATAAGTTCACAATTAAACCACTGAAGGTTCATACCATCCTGAATAACATAAGTTTTTCAATTAATTAAAACATATAAATATGTCCGTGAATGAGTTTTTCTTAGTATTATTATTTTTATTTTAACACCCATTATTATTAACTAAGAATTTTGGGACGGGTTATCTATAGGTTACCATCCTTTTCTAGCCAGGATAGAATCGAGCCTGCGACCCTTCGCACGGAGTGTAAGGTTCTCACGTCTTAACACTCACGGCCACCGGGCCTCCTTTTTTATTAATACACTAACGAGTGAGTTTTCCTTCCTCATTGGACAAGAGGTAATTCACTCAACTTATATTACAAGCTAAATCAGAATTTAAATAGGAAAATATACAAAGTTTCTACAATAAATTAGAAAAGTTAAATGGATCAGTAAATGGATCAGTAAATGGATGAGTAAATGGAGCAGTAAATGGATCAGTAAATGGAGCAGTAAATGGAGCAGTAAATGGAGCAGTAAATGGAGCAGTAAATGGATCAGTAAATGGAGCAGTAAATGGAGCAGTAAATGGAGCAGTAAATGGATCAGTAAATGGAGCAGTAAATGGATCAGTAAATGGATCAGTAAATGGATCAGTAAATGGAGCAGTAAATGGAGCAGTAAATAGATCAGTAAATGGAGCAGTAAATGGATCAGTAAATGGAGCAGTAAATGGAGCAGTAAATGGAGCAGTAAATAGATCAGTAAATGGAGCAGTAAATGGAGCAGTAAATGGATCAGTAAATGGAGCAGTAAATGGAGCAGTAAATGGAGCAGTAAATGGAGCAGTAAATGGAGCAGTAAATGGAGCAGTAAATGGAGCAGTAAATGGAGCAGTAAATGGAGCAGTAAATGGAGCAGTAAATGGATCAGTAAATGGAGCAGTAAATGGAGCAGTAAATGGAGCAGTAAATGGAGCAGTAAATGGAGCAGTAAATTGTGAATTATAAACCGCCGGTGTAAGTTTTAATTAATATTTATAGTTTGTGTTGAGAGCGTTAAACTATTCAACCTATGATGAAATACTTTAGAAACTATAATCTTCAAGTACTATCTCATCTCCGGATACATTTCCTCTTCAAATATATTAGGGAAGAAGTTTACATCTCCCTCTAACAACAACATATACCCCGATCAATATATTAGGGAAGAAGTTTACATCTCCCTCTAACAACAACATATACCCCGATCAATATATTAGGGAAGAAGTTTACATCTCCCTCTAACAACAACATATACCCCGATCAATATATTAGGGAAGAAGTTTACATCTCCCTCTAACAACAACATATACCCCGATCAATATATTAGGGAAGAAGTTTACATCTCCCTCTAACAACAACATATACCCCGATCAATATATTAGGGAAGAAGTTTACATCTCCCTCTAACAACAACATATACCCCGATCAATATATTAGGGAAGAAGTTTACATCTCCCTCTAACAACAACATATACCCCGATCAATATATTAGGGAAGAAGTTTACATCTCCCTCTAACAACAACATATACCCCGATCAATATATTAGGGAAGAAGTTTACATCTCCCTCTAACAACAACATATACCCCGATCAATATATTAGGGAAGAAGTTTACATCTCCCTCTAACAACAACATATACCCCGATCAATATATTAGGGAAGAAGTTTACATCTCCCTCTAACAACAACATATACCCCGATCAATATATTAGGGAAGAAGTTTACATCTCCCTCTAACAACAACATATACCCCGATCAATATATTAGGGGAAGAAGTTTACATCTCCCTCTAACAACAACATATACCCCGATCAATATATTAGGGAAGAAGTTTACATATCCCTCTAACAACAACATATACCCCGATCAATATATTAGGGGAAGAAGTTTACATCTCCCTCTAACAACAACATATACCCCGATCAATATATTAGGGAAGAAGTTTACATCTCCCTCTAACAACAACATATACCCCGATCAATATCAATAAACGTCACATATATATACATATATTTATATTTTCTTCCATTGTTTAGCTCCAACTATTTATATATATATATATATATATATATATATATATATATATATATATATACGTACATATATTTTTATTGATTAAGATTTAAGAGTTTTAGGATTTAAAAAATAAATAAAAAGTGAAATTTAATTTTGCATTAGGATATCATTTTTTTTTTAATTGTAAATATATTGAACTTTCCCCACCATTCACAAGAGGCATTCAAGAAGAAGATTTATGTGTGTATATATATAAGATGCGTATAGTGAAGAAAGCGCCATATCTCGACGTATCTAATGTCCAAGCATAGGAGAGGCAGTATATATAGTATTACTTTGCTTGCTATACCTTGCCCGACGTAGGTACCCATTATAGGCTGAATGGGCCAGGAGATGTGTCGTTCAGGAATCCGGAATAACAATCTCTCCCTCGAACGGCGGTACTACAACATAATGTCTTTCTGTGTGCCTCCATGTTTCGATACAAGGCCCAACACACCAGCACCGTGATGTTATCTATAAATATGCATACAGCACAAAAAACACATCCAATTTTATGATAAGGAAAGTTGTGGAAAAAAAGTATAAGTCCAAAAATATACAGACATAAACAGACGACACACTCACAAAAGATATATATTTGTTTATTTCATTTCACATAAGATAAAAAAAAAATAGTTTAGAGCCTTCTGCTCAAATTGAGGAACATAAATATGCTTTAGGTCCACCCGACAAATCTATATAATGTAGTATATAACATAGTCTTTTTTTCGTACATGGCTACCGCGCATGCGCGAACGCCAGCGGACGCTTTTTTGTAACATTGTTTTTTCAGTTTAGTCATCGCTAAAGCATATTTATGCTAATAATAACTTTCCTGAGAAGGCTCACGAAAGGAACCAGGAATAGATACGAAATCCCGCTTATGAATCTAAAGCACTATCCACTAGACGACGGGTAGACCCCCCATATCCGTAGTAAAGAAATAGTAGGAGTTTATTGACAAGAGAAGTAATATAAGATTTACTCTATCCTCTTTCTCAACGTTCGCTCTTGGAAACAGTATAATAACCTTTCTCATTTTCTTGTCTTGTTTTACTAAAATACTCCTTTCACTGTTCAATGTAATTTAAAAAACCAATAACCACCAATTAAGAAGTTAGTACATAACACAATTATAATAAACATAACTAACATTTTAAAGTTTTAAGGACTTAGTTCCCCGATTCACATCGCTCCATCCAAAATTACTGTTTCGTATGGAACCTTTTTTTCTAAGGAATTTAGTAAGTTTTCGAATAGTTACCATCCGCTTATCACGATTAACAACATTTTAGAAAATATACCGAGATCCAAAAACTTTTCATGTCTATTAATATTTTTTTTTTTTTTCAAATACTTCCTTACGTCCAAACGCAACCAAAATTAAAATATCTTAGATTATATAAATTTCCAACATCTGAAACAAGTTTTAACTTAATCAATCGTTTCTGAATATCCGAACTGAAAATTAGTTTAGAAAAGTTGTTCCATCAACCTTTCTGGAAAACGATAAGGATATCGCTTTAATAATGGTTTCATTCGTTTTCCTATGTTAAGGAAGATATAAAAGGAGTAGCTGCAAGCATATCAACTCAAAACATAAACGTTACGCTTTGTTTCGGGCGAATTTCGCTCCATAAACCATGTTCCGGCGGAAGGATTCTGCTCACTAGCGAACTAGATCTTCTTAATTAGACAAAAGAGTTTTGTACCACATTTCATGGAAATCATGCCATTTTTAAGCAGGATTTCTCCCTCTGGAGGGAGGGACGAAACGTGCTAATAAAATCTGTCGAAATTACCAAACAATATATATATATATATATATATATATATATATATATATATATATATATATATATATATATATAGAGCATTTGGTATATTAAATCCATAAATAAATGATTGACTCCATTATCCAAATTATATTTATCTTTATCTAAACGAGGAGCTATTAAGGACAGATCCATATTGACGTAGGAGCGTGATTCGGCTCCATAAAAGAATTCAGAACAACAAAAAAAAACATTCGATCTAACCCACATCAAGCAGCGAAAAAATTTTCGCCGAAAATCTGAGAATTCAGACTCACAAAAAACTGTGTCATCTTGGCGCAAGTAACTAGGTTTCGGTTTCTCACGAATACCAGCGGACTGGTGCTTGCGGGAAGCAGTGTTTTTAGTGACGTCACCGATACTTCGTCATCCCCATTGCGGATATCTTCTATTTTTTTTTATTAAGTTTGCATAGAGAATTTTTTTTTAATTTGAGAATACACCTATTTATTTTTGGGACCTTCTGGTATACACCATACTAACATTCAAACAGAATTTTAGAAGACTATTGTATACCGACTATTGTATTTAATATTCCACTGGACAAGGCAATGGGGGGGGCGAGGTTAGCTCAGTGGTAGAGCACTGGACTAATTTAATAATGGGTACCTTGTGTGCTAATGAGCCTAGCAGTCGAAGCAGCCATGGGGAAAATCAGGCGGCGGAGTATAGTACTGACCATACTATCTCCCTCAAGGCCCTCGGGGACTGATTGGACAAGGCAATGAACTTTAGGTAGATTTAAGACATCGACAAAATAGAAGAATTAGAAGAGAAGTTGTAAGAAATAGAAGATGTTATCTTCTTGTGTATATATATTTTTTTCCTGCTCCAGGTTTCGTTGTCTTAGTAGATAACCATCATAAAGCTATCTTGGAATCCCAGAGTCTCCAGTACTTCTCCTGGTTAATCTATTCCTTGTCTGGGTGAGTTTCCTTTACGAAGGATCTTCTAAACTCATGAGTCGACTAATTGAGGATGTAAAAAGCTGCCCAGAAGTAGACCATAATAAATAGAATTAGTTCCAGCGCTTTTTCTTTCAACGAATCCTTAAAGATTTTAAAGAATACGACTTTATCAGGTAGGATTAAACTTTTATTAAAGCATTGTAATAATATGGTTATAATATAATAATAAATCTTTATAAATAATTATCAAGAAAATGAGTCCTAAGTTGCTGCCATGTAAGACAGAATAAGAGCTAGATTTTGTTTAACAAATCGCTAAAGATTTGATTAATTCCTAGGTAGGATGAAATGTTGTGTAGGGATTTAACAAGATCAAGAATCACGTCCGTAAATAGCCTTGGCGGATAGAAGATACAAAATAGATGAATCTATCATACTATCTTGTAAAACGCCAAGATAAATACAATAATAGCTTCTGTTTTTCTATAAGTATCCTTAAAAAAAGTCCGACTCGCAGGAACTGCCTCATCTTAGCGCGGTTCCGTTCTTATCCCTAGTCTAATTTCGAAAGATTAAAATAGAAGCAGTTATTATTTTGTTGAGAGGAGATCGTTGACCGTTGATGATGCAAGGTAGGGATTGTCCGGGTTAGGTCACTGCTACTTAATAATACATACCCCATATGTGTATGTATGTGGGCATATATATGTACATATGTGTGCGTGTATATGTGTATGTGTATATGCATATATATAAATATATATATATATATATATATATATATATATATATATGTATATATGTATATATATATATATATATATATATATATATATGTTAGGTATATTTACATAGATATGTGCATATATTAGTGTTAAATATGTCCTACTTGTATTTACAGCCCTGATGAAGGCTTGAAGTTCAAGCCGAAACGTCGGCACAATAAAACCATTTTTACGATAAAATGTAGTTTTATTAAGTAGCAGTGACCGAACCCTGACAGTTATATTTTGGTTCCACCAGTCTTGAAAGGTAGGATTTACAATCTTACCTGGAAGGGTCGGCAACACTAGAAACATTCCCGCTAGTTACAAGGTCTTGGAATCTTGGAACTCTATATTTCTAACAATAAATTGTTTTTGTTATTTTACTAAACCTGTTTTATTTTCGAATACATTATCCAACTATAAGCAATTAAAAAATAACAAGGAATAAAATACAGACAAAAAGAACACTTCGAATAAGCGAAATCAATTACTTTAAAGCTTTAAGCTCTTATTTCTCCGATTGACATCGCCTAATTAAAACTTTCATTAGAACCTTTTATGTAGAGCATTTAATAAGCTTTCTAATGGTATTCTTCCGTTTACCAAAATTCTCAACATTTTTCGAGATATTAATGAAAGTTCCCAAAATTTATATTATTTCTAGCAACAGAAAATTGGCCTCATTTTTCATATCCTGTTTTACACACAAAATTTTCGCAACATAAGAAATTACAAAAATAAAAAGCAATAAAAAACGAAGGGAAAGAGACAAAAATTACAAAAAGAACGACAAAAACCCGTTCATAAGAACAAAACAGACGTATTTGAAGATTTAAGCACTTATTTCTCCGATTGAAATAACCTAATCAAAAATAGTATTAGAATCTTTTTTGTAGAGAATTTAGTAAGCTTTCAAATAGTTTCTATCCACTTACCACGATTTCCCAACCGTGTTCGAGATATTAATGAAAGTATACGAACTTCCCAAAACTTTTCATGTCTGTTCATAAAATATTTTATTCTAACCCTTCCTTAACTCCAAACGTAACAAAACTTTCAACATATTAGTTTTAATGAAAGTAGAACATGCAGATAAAGTTTCAACTGAATCCCGTAATTCTAAGTACCCAAACCAAAAACGGTATTCAAAAACTATTTTTCCAATTTTCTCGAAAACGGTTAAAGCGATCGCCTTCAAAATGGTTTCATTCGTTTTCCTAGCCCAGGAATCATATAAAGCGAGTACTTACAAGCTTATGAACTCAAAAACGTAAGCGTTACGATTTTTTTTGCACGAATTTCGCCCCAAACGCCATCTTCGGCGTCAAAGGCGGATTTTGCTGGTTAACGAACTTGACCTTTCAAATTGGACGAAGGATTTTTGTACCAAATTTCATCAAAATCGGACCATTCGTCTTCTATCTAGAGAGCGAACAGACAAATATATATATATATATATATATATATATATAAATTTGAACCACCGTTATTTTCGGTCTCTAGGGGTTCTGAAACGCGAAATTTTCTAGTCGGCACTTCCGGATGGTTTCATTGTATCAACCCTATAAGCGGGGTTCCTCCCTATGGGGGAGGGAGGAACCGCGCTAAAACGAACAATTCTTATTTTTTTTATTAACTTTTAAGTAAAACAGAGTATCGTGATATGATAAATTCCTCTTTAATTTATTATTTATATTTATGTACATTAGACACTGTGTATACACGCTCCAAGGTAATATTTATGTGCATAAGACACTGTGTATACACGCTCCAAGGTAATATTTTGTTAAACCAAAGTTTCTGAACTTAATTAACTTCACTATAAAAAAAAATAATGAATTCTTTTATCAGTAGTAGAATAAAATACGGAATGATAAAGGCTCAAAGCTCCCATAATCTCTAGGAACCAGGCATCATTTTACTCCGTTCAAGAGATTTTCTGACAGCTCTGATACGTAAAACATACCGAGAAGGAGTAATGGTTCAAAGCTCCCATAATCTCTAGGAATCAGGCATCATTTTACTCCGTTCAAGAGATTTTCTGACAGCTCTGATACGTAAAACATACCGAGAAGGGGTAATGGTTCAAAGCTCCCATAATCTCTAGGAACCAGGCGTCATTTTACTCCGTTCAAGAGATTTTCTGACAGCTCTGATACGTAAAACATACCAAGAAGGGGTAATGGTTCAAAGCTCCCATAATCTCTAGGAACCAGGCATCATTTTACTCCGTTCAAGAGATTTTCTGACAGCTCTGATATGTAAAACATACCGAGAAGGGGTAATGGCTCAAAGCTCCCATAATCTCTAGGAACCAGGCATCATTTTACTCCGTTCAAGAGATTTTCTGACAGCTCTGATACGTAAAACATACCGAGAAGGAGTAATGGTTCAAAGCTCCCATAATCTCTAGGAACCAGGCATCATTTTACTCCGTTCAAGAGATTTTCTGACAGCTCTGATACGTAAAACATACCGAGAAGGGGTAATGGTTCAAAGCTCCCATAATCTCTAGGAACCAGGCATCATTTTACTCCGTTCAAGAGATTATCTGACAGCTCTGATACGTAAAACATACCAAGAAGGGGTAATGGTTCAAAGCTCCCATAATCTCTAGGAACCAGGCATCATTTTACTCCGTTCAAGAGATTTTCTGACAGCTCTGATACGTAAAACATACCGAGAAGGGGTAATGGTTCAAAGCTCCCATAATCTCTAGGAACCAGGCGTCATTTTACTCCGTTCAAGAGATTTTCTGACAGCTCTGATACGTAAAACATACCGAGAAGGGGTAATGGTTCAAAGCTCCCATAATCTCTAGGAACCAGGTATCATTTTACTCCGTTCAAGAGATTATCTGACAGCTCTGATACGTAAAACATACCGAGAAGGGGTAATGGTTCAAAGCTCCCATAATCTCTAGGAACCAGGCATCATTTTACTCCGTTCAAGAGATTTTCTGACAGCTCTGATACGTAAAACATACCGAGAAGGAGTAATGGTTCAAAGCTCCCATAATCTCTAGGAATCAGGCATCATTTTACTCCGTTCAAGAGATTTTCTGACAGCTCTGATACGTAAAACATACCGAGAAGGGGTAATGGTTCAAAGCTCCCATAATCTCTAGGAACCAGGCGTCATTTTACTCCGTTCAAGAGATTTTCTGACAGCTCTGATACGTAAAACATACCAAGAAGGGGTAATGGTTCAAAGCTCCCATAATCTCTAGGAACCAGGCATCATTTTACTCCGTTCAAGAGATTTTCTGACAGCTCTGATATGTAAAACATACCGAGAAGGGGTAATGGCTCAAAGCTCCCATAATCTCTAGGAACCAGGCATCATTTTACTCCGTTCAAGAGATTTTCTGACAGCTCTGATACGTAAAACATACCGAGAAGGAGTAATGGTTCAAAGCTCCCATAATCTCTAGGAACCAGGCATCATTTTACTCCGTTCAAGAGATTTTCTGACAGCTCTGATACGTAAAACATACCGAGAAGGGGTAATGGTTCAAAGCTCCCATAATCTCTAGGAACCAGGCATCATTTTACTCCGTTCAAGAGATTATCTGACAGCTCTGATACGTAAAACATACCGAGAAGGGGTAATGGTTCAAAGCTCCCATAATCTCTAGGAACCAGGCGTCATTTTACTCCGTTCAAGAGATTTTCTGACAGCTCTGATACGTAAAACATACCGAGAAGGGGTAATGGTTCAAAGCTCCCATAATCTCTAGAAACCAGGTATCATTTTACTCCGTTCAAGAGATTATCTGACAGCTCTGATACGTAAAACATACCGAGAAGGGGTAATGGTTCAAAGCTCCCATAATCTCTAGGAACCAGGCGTCATTTTACTCCGTTCAAGAGATTTTCTGACAGCTCTGATACGTAAAACATACCGAGAAGGGGTAATGGTTCAAAGCTCCCATAATCTCTAGGAACCAGGCATCATTTTACTCCGTTCAAGAGATTTTCTGACAGCTCTGATACGTAAAACATACCGAGAAGGGGTAATGGCTCAAAGCTCCCATAATCTCTAGGAACCAGGCATCATTTTACTCCGTTCAAGAGATTATCTGACAGCTCTGATACGTAAAACATACCGAGAAGGAGTAATGGTTCAAAGCTCCCATAATCTCTAGGAACCAGGCATCATTTTACTCCGTTCAAGAGATTTTCTGACAGCTCTGATACGTAAAACATACCGAGAAGGGGTAATGGTTCAAAGCTCCCATAATCTCTAGGAACCAGGCATCATTTTACTCCGTTCAAGAGATTTTCTGACAGCTCTGATACGTAAAACATACCGAGAAGGGGTAATGGTTCAAAGCTCCCATAATCTCTAGGAACCAGGCATCATTTTACTCCGTTCAAGAGATTTTCTGACAGCTCTGATACGTAAAACATACCGAGAAGGGGTAATGGTTCAAAGCTCCCATAATCTCTAGGAACCAGGCATCATTTTACTCCGTTCAAGAGATTTTCTGACAGCTCTGATACGTAAAACATACCGAGAAGGGGTAATGGTTCAAAGCTCCCATAATCTCTAGGAACCAGGCATCATTTTACTCCGTTCAAGAGATTTTCTGACAGCTCTGATACGTAAAACATACCGAGAAGGGGTAATGGTTCAAAGCTCCCATAATCTCTAGGAACCAGGCATCATTTTACTCCGTTCAAGAGATTTTCTGACAGCTCTGATACGTAAAACATACCGAGAAGGGGTAATGGCTCAAAGCTCCCATAATCTCTAGGAACCAGGCATCATTTTACTCCGTTCAAGAGATTTTCTGACAGCTCTGATACGTAAAACATACCGAGAAGGAGTAATGGTTCAAAGCTCCCATAATCTCTAGGAACCAGGCATCATTTTACTCCGTTCAAGAGATTTTCTGACAGCTCTGATACGTAAAACATACCGAGAAGGGGTAATGGTTCAAAGCTCCCATAATCTCTAGGAACCAGGCATCATTTTACTCCGTTCAAGAGATTTTCTGACAGCTCTGATACGTAAAACATACCGAGAAGGGGTAATGGCTCAAAGCTCCCATAATCTCTAGGAACCAGGCATCATTTTACTCCGTTCAAGAGATTTTCTGACAGCTCTGATACGTAAAACATACCGAGAAGGGGTAATGGTTCAAAGCTCCCATAATCTCTAGGAACCAGGCATCATTTTACTCCGTTCAAGAGATTTTCTGACAGCTCTGATATGTAAAACATACCGAGAAGGGGTAATGGCTCAAAGCTCCCATAATCTCTAGGAACCAGGCATCATTTTACTCCGTTCAAGAGATTATCTGACAGCTCTGATACGTAAAACATACCGAGAAGGGGTAATGGTTCAAAGCTCCCATAATCTCTAGGAACCAGGCATCATTTTACTCCGTTCAAGAGATTTTCTGACAGCTCTGATACGTAAAACATACCGAGAAGGAGTAATGGTTCAAAGCTCCCATAATCTCTAGGAACCAGGCATCATTTTACTCCGTTCAAGAGATTTTCTGACAGCTCTGATACGTAAAACATACCGAGAAGGGGTAATGGTTCAAAGCTCCCATAATCTCTAGGAACCAGGCATCATTTTACTCCGTTCAAGAGATTTTCTGACAGCTCTGATATGTAAAACATACCGAGAAGGGGTAATGGCTCAAAGCTCCCATAATCTCTAGGAACCAGGCATCATTTTACTCCGTTCAAGAGATTTTCTGACAGCTCTGATACGTAAAACATACCGAGAAGGGGTAATGGCTCAAAGCTCCCATAATCTCTAGGAACCAGGCATCATTTTACTCCGTTCAAGAGATTTTCTGACAGCTCTGATACGTAAAACATACCGAGAAGGGGTAATGGTTCAAAGCTCCCATAATCTCTAGGAACCAGGCATCATTTTACTCCGTTCAAGAGATTTTCTGACAGCTCTGATACGTAAAACATACCGAGAAGGGGTAATGGTTCAAAGCTCCCATAATCTCTAGGAACCAGGCATCATTTTACTCCGTTCAAGAGATTTTCTGACAGCTCTGATACGTAAAACATACCGAGAAGGAGTAATGGTTCAAAGCTCCCATAATCTCTAGGAACCAGGCATCATTTTACTCCGTTCAAGAGATTTTCTGACAGCTCTGATACGTAAAACATACCGAGAAGGGGTAATGGTTCAAAGCTCCCATAATCTCTAGGAACCAGGCATCATTTTACTCCGTTCAAGAGATTTTCTGACAGCTCTGATACGTAAAACATACCGAGAAGGGGTAATGGTTCAAAGCTCCCATAATCTCTAGGAACCAGGCATCATTTTACTCCGTTCAAGAGATTTTCTGACAGCTCTGATACGTAAAACATACCGAGAAGGAGTAATGGTTCAAAGCTCCCATAATCTCTAGGAACCAGGCATCATTTTACTCCGTTCAAGAGATTTTCTGACAGCTCTGATACGTAAAACATACCGAGAAGGGGTAATGGTTCAAAGCTCCCATAATCTCTAGGAACCAGGCATCATTTTACTCCGTTCAAGAGATTTTCTGACAGCTCTGATACGTAAAACATACCGAGAAGGAGTAATGGTTCAAAGCTCCCATAATCTCTAGGAACCAGGCATCATTTTACTCCGTTCAAGAGATTTTCTGACAGCTCTGATACGTAAAACATACCGAGAAGGGGTAATGGTTCAAAGCTCCCATAATCTCTAGAAACCAGGTATCATTTTACTCCGTTCAAGAGATTATCTGACAGCTCTGATACGTAAAACATACCGAGAAGGGGTAATGGTTCAAAGCTCCCATAATCTCTAGGAACCAGGCATCATTTTACTCCGTTCAAGAGATTTTCTGACAGCTCTGATACGTAAAACATACCGAGAAGGGGTAATGGTTCAAAGCTCCCATAATCTCTAGGAACCAGGCATCATTTTACTCCGTTCAAGAGATTATCTGACAGCTCTGATACGTAAAACATACCGAGAAGGGGTAATGGTTCAAAGCTTCCATAATCTCTAGGAACCAGGCATCATTTTACTCCGTTCAAGAGATTTTCTGACAGCTCTGATACGTAAAACATACCGAGAAGGAGTAATGGTTCAAAGCTCCCATAATCTCTAGGAACCAGGCATCATTTTACTCCGTTCAAGAGATTATCTGACAGCTCTGATACGTAAAACATACCGAGAAGGGGTAATGGTTCAAAGCTTCCATAATCTCTAGGAACCAGGCATCATTTTACTCCGTTCAAGAGATTATCTGACAGCTCTGATACGTAAAAAAATACCGAAAAGGGGTAATTGAGAGAATTAAAACAACTTACCATAATTCGAAAGGGCTAGTGGGGAAGAATTCCAATGAATCCAGGTAGGGAAAATGAAGTTATAGTGAAACAAGGACACATCTTGAGTCCGCTGTTACTCTTCAATGTTTAGGGAAAAATATTAATATTAGTAAGAGAAAGACTTCCAAAACTTGGACAGTTGGTTTGTAGAATTTAAGAGCCATATTAATATTAGTAAGAGAAAGACTTCCAAAACTTGGACAGTTGGTTTGTAGAATTTAAGAGCCATATTAATATTTGTAAGAGAAAGACTTCCAAAACTTGGACAGTTGGTTTGTAGAATTTAAGAGCCATATTAATATTTGTAAGAGAAAGACTTTCAAAACTTGGACAGTCGGTTTGTAGAATTTAAGAGCCATATTAATATTTGTAAGAGAAAGACTTTCGAAACTTGGACAGTTGGTTTGTAGAATTTAAGAGCCATATTAATATTTGTAAGAGAAAGACTTTCAAAACTTGGACAGTTGGTTTGTAGAATTTAGGAGCCATATTAATATTTGTGAGAGAAAGACTTCCAAAACTTGGACAGTTGGTTTGTAGAATTTAGGAGCCATATTAGCACAAGTTTATAACTAGGTCGATGATATTGCATTTGTAACGGATCCAGAAGTCCAGAAAGATATAATTCAGGAAGATCTGTCTATTATTTTCTATTACATCTGTATCGGGAAAAGATTTCTTTTTTATCGATGATTTAAATAAGTAAGAAGTAACAGGTAATTGTAATAAAGTCCTTATAGATTATACTTCTTGGGGATATTAACAACCTTTCCTTGAATATAGGGCTGCATTAGACGGAAAGGCCCTTAAAAGTGGCGTTATTAAAGCTACTTTACTACCAACTAACAAGTTACTGCAGGCACTCTTATTAATGGATTATGGCTTTCATTGTCTCAAAGCAGCATTTGTCAACGTTCCAAGAGAAGACATTTTGAAAGGTCTCATAATGGGTTATAAAACATCCAAAGAAGGCAAGTTGAGGGAATTGAAAGAATTTACAAGAATCCCAAAGGGTTAGTGAGTATTATTATGAAAGAATCCAAGCACTTCAAAATGGAGCATGCCTCTTTGGATTGGGACTCAACGGGGGAAACACGTTGTTGTATGCCAGTGATTGAAAAATTGCATTATTTATGGAATTTTTGTAGTGCCGTCTACTGAAATTGTATTAAATCTCTTTATTAATAGCTACTGATAGCTCATTTAATGGTGTTTTGAAAAAAGAGCAGTAGAAGTGAAAATATTGTAATATAAATATCTGGCACGTGTGTTTATAGTGAACCTAACCTCATTGAGGGGGCAGTCGTTCATGAACGACGCTTGTTGGCAATCGATATATTCATAACCTATACTAGCTGTTTATCAGTGCTATAATGTTTGCTTTATCTGTATCAATGCCTACTCGATTAGACATAGCCTATTTCAGTTATTGATGTTTATAAACACTGCTTGACTGGCGTAGTAATATGGAGAACAAAGTAGATCCAAAGCCAACCAATCTTATTGCTTCTAATAAATTTAAATTCGAAATACCACCTGGTAAATGGTTTACAAAATTTTTAACAATAGCAATCTCAAAAAATGCACAAAATAAGACATTTTCGGATTTTAGTCCGTTCAAAATTTGCCACTTCATTAAAAGTTATGGGCCTCAAATTAAAGTGAAATTTTGGAAATCTGGAGTGGTTCTCCTCGAAGTTCCTTCTGAAAAAGATTTTATTAATCTAAAAAATATAAAAACCTATGAGAGTTTACCGGTTGAATTTTCTCTTCACCGAACTTTAAATTTTTGTCAGGGATTCATTAGTTGTAACGAATTCAATAAGTGCTCTGAAGAGGAGCTTGTTAATGAATTGGCGAAACAAGGAGTAGTTAGGGTAAAGCGATTATATAGAAATCAAAATGGAAGAAAATTCCAACATCTTCATATATACTCACATTTGAGAGACCCGAACTTCCAGAAAGGCTTGTTCTGGATTTTCTTGTAATCAAGGTTAAGCCTTACATCAAGCCTTTACAGTGCTATCGTTGTTATGAATACAGACATGGAAAGGCTTCATGTAAGTCTGAATTAGCAATATGTGGTAGATGTGGAGAAGTGGACGCCGAGGAATGCAATAAAACACCTAAATGTAAGAACTGCGGGGGGTCTCATCCGGCATGGGTTGCTTCTTGTCCCGTATTTCAACGGGAGAAAAAAATACAACATTTAAAAATCACGAATAAAATATCGTATCAGCAAGCTGAGAAACTCCTAGAACCTAGAGATGTACATAATGCTGTTCCAAGCACATCTTCAAGTTATTCTCAAGTCACATCTAGCTTTCCTTCCACTAATGCATTATTAGAAAGGGTTGAAAAATTAACATCTGTTGTAGAAATGCTTTTCACCAAAATTACCGCTTTAGAATCAACAATTCTAGCTAAAAATACAGTGAGTGACTATATTCAATCCCCCAGTAGTAATAAAAAAGAAACTACAGCGGGTGACAAAGTTCAATCTCTTATCAGTAATAAAAAAGAAACAATTATTCAATCACAGAATAATATTATATCTGCTATCCCTGAAAATGCACCTCCACCTAAGAAAATAGACGAGTCTAAAGGTTATAAAGGGAATCGCTCTGCTTTACAAAAGCCGGTATCACCAAATTCTGGATCAGATTCTTCTAGCAATATCAGTAATACAACACGCCCTCCGCGGGGTAAAAAAATAAAATAAACCATGATAGCCGTTAATATTGTAAGATATCTCATGAAACAATTGTTAATTCTGAATCACTGCACCTTCCAGGCAAAAGCCGGTATTAAGATCATTGCATTCATATCACATCATGATATGTATGCCTATTCAATAATATTTCAATTTATTATCAACATATGTTCAATTATAACTTTTACCATTCTGAATTATAATACTAAAATAACTATGCCTGTACCTCTTGGACTAATAATACACTTAATTTACCCACCCTTTAAAATTAGTTATCTAATGCTAGTTTATACCAAATAGCGATTATTTGGTCTTTATGGTTTTCAATTAACATTAATTACAATAACTTCAAATACCTAAACTATACAAAATACAAATCCAGGATCTTTCGTATTTTTCAAGAAATATCTATTTGTGTCAGGAAATACTGATTTTGCCCTCTGTGTCGTTTAATAGTTTTATTGCGGGTCAAGAAATAGCTATAATCATTATTATTTCTATTCACTATCAAGATAAATCAAACCATTGCCATGATCATTGCTCAATGGAATATCAATGGATTACTCGTTCACAAAACTGACCTTTTACTACTCTTAAAGGATGCAGGAAGTAAGATAATCTGTATCCAGGAGACTCATTTAAAAGAATCCAGTACTGTCAGGCTTACCGGCTTTAAAATTTTCAGAAAAGATTTTTTGGATGGTGTCATTGCATGTGGAGGGGTGTGTATATTTACTTCTGATAACCTGCCATGCACACACATTCCACTAAGAACAAATATACAAGCAGTTGCTATACAAATCTACAAACCCTTTAAACTCACAATATGCTCAATATATTTACCTCCAAGCCAACCATTCACTACTTCCCAGCTGAATGACCTCTATGCACAGTTACCTCCTCCTGTACTCCTTATGGGGGACTATAATAGTCACAATAGTCTGTGGCATTCACCCACTACAGATAGAAGAGGGAAAATGCTAGAAGCGTTTATTAATATCAATCAGTTATGCATCCTGAATGATGATTCGCCAACACATCTCAATGCTCGAACAGGATTAGAGTCAATCATAGATCTCTCCATAGGCAGTCCTATTCTTGCACCTCGTTGCACTTGGCGTGCTCATGGAGACCTCTATGGCTCAGACCATTACCCTTTGGTAATTACCTTTGAAGAAACCGTACCTGAATCGTGCGGTTTGTCCAAATGGAAAATAAAAGATGCTTCCTGGAGTGAATACCAAGACCTAGCCCAACTAAAACACATCGACACGGAAACTACTGATGTAGACCAAATCATTCACTGTCTCAATTTTTCAATTTTACAAGCGGCTGAGCAGTCAATACCAAAAAGTAAAAATAATAGTAGGAGAAAGTTAGTGCCTTGGTGGGATAAACAGTGTGAAGAGGCTATCAAGAATAGGAAAAGAGCATTAAGAAAATTTCAAAGACATCCCTGCTCTGAGCATTTAGATATATATATGATCGCTAGGAGGGAAGCAAGAAAAACCATAAACATCGCGAAAAGGAAATCTTGGCGGGAGTATGTCAGTCAAATCAACTGCCATACTCCTACAAGCGATATGTGGCACATTGTAAAGAAAATTATAGGCCGTAAAGGAACAAACACTGTAAATCTACTTAAATCTGGACTATCAGTAATTTCGAGCCCTGTAGATATTGCGAATCTTCTTGCAGAACATTTTAAAAACATATCATCTAACTCTAACTACTGCCCTGAATTCTTAGTAAAGAAACATCTGGTAGAAACACAACCAATAGAAATAAATAGAGATCCCATTAATCCACTAAATTTACCATTTACATATTTAGAATTAACTCTAGCTCTGGAATCTCGCAAGGACACCTCTCCTGGTCCAGACAACATAACTATTTCAATGATAAAAAATCTTTCAACTGATAATAAACAAATCCTCTTAAAGATATTCAACAATATTTTTATCTCTTCTCGTTTCCCTAACATTTGGAGAAAATCGGTGTGCATACCTATACTTGAAACTGGCAAACCACAAGATGAAACTGCAAGTTATCGAATCATCTCCCTGACCTGTTCACTCTGTAAATTAATGGAAAGGATGATAATGAAAAGGTTACATTGGTACATGGAGAAAAATAATCTTTACACTAATTGGCAGAGTGGATTTAGGCCAGGACGCAGTACTAGAGATAATCTAGTAAGGTTAGAGACAGATATTAACTCTGCTTTTAACTCAAATGAAAAGGTTTTAGCCGTATTTATTGACATAAAAAATGCATTCGACTGTGTCGGGAGGAGGCTTATACTTGACAAACTCATACAAATGGGAGTAAATGGTCATATATTTAATTTTATTCAAAATTTTTTGACGAATAGAACATTTTGTATTCGAAATGGTACTCAGCTCTCATTAGAATCAGTACAAGAAAATGGGGTCCCGCAGGGAAGTGTAATTAGTGCCTTTCTGTTTTCCATTGCAATAAATGATTTACTTAATCACATTGAAGAACCTGTCAAGGCAATGCTGTACGCTGATGATATAGTCATTTATTGTAACGGAAAATTAATTGAAAATGTCCACGAGAACATACAACTGTCTCTAAACAAAATTAATGATTGGCTAAAAAATCATGGTTTCACTGTATCTAATATTAAAACTGAATGCATATTTTTCTCTAAAAAGAAAGTTGACGACCCAACCCCATTGTTTGTAAGTGGAGCTCCCATAAAGTTTGTAGATAGTATTAAATTCCTGGGACTTACTTTTGATAAAAACCTTAATTGGAAAAATCACTTAATAATTACGCGAGAAAATTGCTTCAAGACACTAAATATCCTCAAAATGTTGTCTTGCACTAAATGGGGAGGAGACAAGGTCAGCATGTTGATGTTATATCGCAGCATGGTGAGAGCCAAGATGGATTATGGCTGCATGGCCTATGGTTCAGCTTCACCCACAACTCTCAAAATGCTTGATAGTATTCACCATGCTGGCATCAGTTGATGCAGGAGAACTGCCTTTAGAACTCCGTAGAGAGTTATTAACGCTTAACTTCTACATTACTATATTATCCTCCAATAATCACCCTCTTAACGTATACATCCAGGACCCAGTAGACATCCCTAGACGAAGAACTCCAAGAAAGCCTTTCCCTCTCCGGATATAAGAGCTATTATCTAAATTCAACATCGCCCTACCTTATATTTTTCATAGTGCTGTGCCCTCCAGGGAACCGTGGTCTCTACCCTTTCCCAATATCAACTTCAAATTATCCAAATTCGTTAAAAAAGATACCAGCCCGTATATATATCAACTGGAATTTCTCAAAATAAGAAACGAATTTCCTCACCTATTCACATTTTCACTGACGGTTCTAAGGACAACGATGGAGTTGGTACTGCAACACACTCCAACACCACGAACAATATGTTCGCCCTCAGTAAAATGTGTAGCATCTTCACTGCCGAACTGTTGGCCATAACAAAGGCCTTAAATTTAACAACTAACTCTAACTATAAAGTAATTTTTACGGATTCTTTGTCTGCACTTCTTGCTCTGAGGAATCCATTCTCAAACCATCCACTGATCACACTCACTCATGAAACCATAGCAGATCTTCAAAGAAATGGTGAAACAGTTCTTTTCGTATGGATACCCGGTCACTGCGGAATAAAAGAGAATGAGGTGGCCGATGCCTTAGCGAAAAGAGCTGTAAACGAAGGCATTCCCTATCATAGGGTTCCAAAGAACGATATCATTAATTTCCTGAAGGAAATAGTCTGGCAAAGCTGGCAATCTACATGGCAAATAATAGAAAACAACAAATTAAGAGAAATAAAATCTACAGTTAAAGCCTGGAAGACCCCACCCAGCATCAATAGAAAACATGAAGTTGCCTTAAGTCGATTGCGGATTGGGCATACAAGATTAACTCATTCATTCCTTTTTTATAAAGAACAACCCCCAATCTGTGAATCATGCAACGTTCAAATATCAGTGAAACATTTACTTACAGAATGCCGAATATATCAGTCAATTAGAGAAGAGCTAATGTTATCAGACATTATGGATGAAATACTAGGGGATGATGCTGATAATGTTAGAAAGGTATTAAACTTCATAGACAAAACAGAATTAATAAATAAAATCTAAAGACATAAGATTAATTAAATAAGCAGGATAGTGTGTGTGTGTGTGTGTGTGTGTGTGTGTGTGTGTGTGTGTGTGCGTGAGTGCGTGCGTGCGTGCGTGCGTGCGTGCGTGTGTGTGTGTGTGTGTGTGTGTGTGTGCTGTCTGTGTTAGAGAATGTGTGAGTGAGGTTGCATGGATATGGGTTGGTATATGTGTATGGGTGAGAGCATATGTCTGTGTGTGTGCCCGCTTGTGTGTGAGTGCGTTTATTAACATTTGTTCTGTGTACAGAAACGAAAATAAATATTGCATGGAAAATATACTGTAAGTAATATAAGTAAGCAAAAATGCCAGGATCAATGATAAATAATGACAATGATAAGTAATTCAATAAAAACCAAAAGCTGACTCAATAAATTATTAAATTCAAAAGAAATGAGGGAAAAATTTCACCTCCACATATAATGAAAGTTTCATTCGATGGCGTTCATGACCCTAAGGTTGACACGCCTTAAAAAAAAAAAAAAAAAAAAAAAAAAAAAAAAAAAAAAAAGAATGGAGCATGGGATTAAACAAGGGGGCAGTTTGAGTCAACTGTTATTCGTCATTTGTAAGGGCGAAATATTTAGCATTTGTAAAAGCAGGCTGTTTGTTGATATTAATAACGTAGGGCCTACATTAGCACAAGTTATGATCTACGTCGATAATATTGTATTTGTGGCACATTCAGACGACCAGGTCGATAGAAGTTAGGAAAATATGCCTATTATGTGGAATAAATTGGAATAATATAATAGAATAGGGGGCGAGGATAGCTCAGTGGTAGAGCACTCGACTAATGAACTGGAGGACCGAGGTTCGATACCCCGGCGCGCACTAAAGATTTTTTCTTCTAGTGCCGTCGTTCGAGGGTTGGATTTGGGGTCCCAGATAGGCCCTAGGCTCATCCAGCCTTTAATTAATTAGTTAATAAATTAATGGGTACCTGAAAAGGGGAAGGCCGCTCAGGCGGCCGGAGCATAGTATTGACCACACTATCTTCCTAGTGTGCCGTATGGTCAAGAATCAGATACCTCTACAGTATCTGCCCCTCTGGGCCCTTGTGGCCTGTTACGGGACTGATTTTATATAAATATATAATAGAATATCACGCCTATTTTCGGCCCAAGTTTGTAGCGAGCATCTAACTAAATAAAAAGGAACAGGTAATTGTAATAAACTACTTATAGATTCGCCCCGAAGGTAATAACAGCCATGCCAAGTAGGGCTGCTGTAGGATTAGTATTAGACGGAAACATCTTTAAGAGTGGCATTATTAAAGCTATTTCTTCACTCAGTAACAAATAACAGCAAACGTAGGGCCAATAGTAGTACAATTTATGATCTACGTCGATGATATTGTATTACTGGCAAAAGTCCAGATGGAAGAGATGAGGAAATTATGACCGTTATAAGTAATAGACGCGAAAACAGCAGAAGATTGCGCCTACATTCGGGCCAAATTTGTAGTAAGAAAATAAATAATAAACAACAGGTAATTGTAATAAACTACTTCTAGATAATAATCTCTAAGTATAATTCTACTTCTTGGGGATACTAACAACCTTTGCTTGATATGGGGCTGCTGTAGGATTAGTATTAGAGAGAAAGAACCTACAGAGTTGGGTTATTAAAGCTACTCTACTCCCAACTAACAAGGAAGGTCTAATTGACATCTCTCTTTCCCTCCACATCCTCTAGGGTCTATCTCTTCCAGAGGGACGCCATCTTAATGCCGGCTCCCACTCGGAACCTGATTATTCGTTTAGAGAGACTAATGAGGAAGGGTTTGTAGTATTTCAATACCATTCCCTCTCGTCAAGCTTCTACCACTAACGACCTACTTCAAGGGCTTATGTTGATGCTACTTCAACAAATCGGAAACTATTTCAAATGTTAGTCTCTACGAGTAGGATTGGTCTACAACATGGCGAGAATTGCCACTCCTGGCACTATATTTCAGATTATCTAGCTATACAGCAAACTAATTCTAAATCTATAATTATCCACCTGCAAAATAATCCGGTTAATGACAAAATTGATAAACCTCTTCAATAAGCAAATGTAAGGGACTGATTAGCAAGAACGGGATTTAAAGAAATAGATAGAATATTTTAGAGAAGCGGAAATTCCTTTCAAAACTATTATTTACACTCAGGCTACTATTACATACATAAATATCATAAACCATCGCTACGACGAGAGAAAAGGTTGAGTGAGAGAGAAACAGCTAGATAGAGTTATCAAATATGATCATTTGGGGAGATTAGAGAATATTTTGGAACTGACCTACCTCTTATCGCCATCTCGGCCAAGACCTCAGGAACGGGCGTGGACTCTGACCCGTCGGAGGTAAGCCAGCTCTTTTTATACCCTTTATTATAAATCTTCCGGGAATCTTACGAATCAGCCACGTGCGGTTCCAACAACCCAGACGCAACGTTTGCGGATTCGTGGTTCTCACATCTCTAGAGATGGACAGCCAACCTTTTCTCTCATCCTTATTCACTTAACAAAGACCAAGGGAAAACGGGGCCTTACTCAAATAAAACCTTTCTAACTGCCTATCTTCCATTATCACTTCACTTTTCTGACACCTTTCTCCACATCCCTTTCATCTTAGACCATCCTAACCTCAAACTAACCCCGATTCACCAGATTGTGAAATGATTCAACTTCCGTCCTGTACTTATTCATTGCCTATATATCTATTACTATGTCACCCATATTTTATGTTTTAAATATGTATCAATCTACCTTTAATTTAGGTTCTAATTATAACACCTATTTGCCATTTGTGCCATTCATCCTCGTCTATGTATAATGTTTTTCCTTTCATTTCATCTCTATATAAACTAGTATTACTTTTGTCCTTCTTCTTTTACATCCCTAACGAAGGCTTGAATATCAAGCCGAAACGTCGGCAACATATAGAACAAATTTTCTTATAAAAAGTTTAGTTTTATCAAGAAACCAAGACCGAATCCTGACTGAATCTACCTTTGCATATCTTATTAATTATATCAAACCTGTCCTTTGGCCCTGCAATAAATACAATATCATCGACGTAGCTTATAAGTTATGCTAACATAGGTCTAAGATTTGCAGTTCCTTCTTACAGCAGCTCTAACAATGAACTCTTAAAGATCTTCCCGTTTAATTGTAATCCTCTCACGTCACTCGAAATTAACGGCCATAGCCACGTTGAATGTACCGTTTCCCGTGGATTAGCGAACATAAGCAACGTCGGGTGTGGCCAGTACCTGAATGGGTGACCGACCACATGCTGTTGGTATCATAAAAAGGTGGCAGATAGCCTAGCGTTAATAGCTCAAATGTTGATACGCCTTTAACAAAAATAAATAAAAAAATGTTGGTTAAATTGTACTGAAGGAAGTAAATGAAAAAAAAGATAAACAGACTAGTTATTTTTCACAATAATAAACCAATCTTTCCATTGGGACTAAATCCTGACAAAATGGATTCGATCCATTTGCTTCAATTATCCAGGTACAATAGAGAAATGAGGAATCTAATCGTTATGACGTCATTGTATTCAGCAAAGAGGTTTGCCGATGACTCCACCAAAGAGCTATAAGTTATTAAGTTAATCGATAAGCCCAGGAAATGTGAATAATATATATATTCTCTGAATAGATATACTCGAGTACTAATACAATAAAAATAATGATATCAACCAGGGATAATATTTACTCATTCATAAATAATATAGTATTTTGTAGTGGCGAGTTATCACGTTGGAATTTCTAGTTCCGATGCATCATTTTTATAACAAAAAATTACCGTAATACTCAAAGTAAATTTGAGTAAGAAAATCAATGGAAGAAAAAAAAGTAAATACATAATTTAAAATTAGAATACATCAACGAGTGATGATATAAAGATTCGACTTGACATTTACAACACAACTACCCGGTGTACATCACCCATGTGTTTCTTTATGTGATATCTTAGATGTGTGATAAATTAGCCACGTATTTTTTTAACTGCTGAATCGTCAATTTAAAGGGTGAAAATCGCCGTTAATCGTCACCACAAAAACTCTTATATATATATATATATATATATATATATATATATATATATATATATATACATACATATATATATATATATGTATGTATGTATATATATACATAAATATGTATGTATATATATGTATATATATATATATACATATATACATATATATATATATATATATATATATATATATATATATTAATGATATATAATGCAAAAGAAAGGGAAATTATCTGATGCTAGCATAGAGTCAATGTCACTTAAAAAAGTTAAATTTGATTAAAAATGTTTTAATAAGGATACTAAAGGTAATGAAAATCGCCAAAGATGGAAACAATAATCCTGCCAATTCTCAGAGAAATGCAAAATAACGAATGTTAGTACAGGCAAATATTAAAAGCTTACTTATCCAAAATAGATATTCAGAAAAGGAAACCGCGTTAAATTAGCATATATTATTACAGAAGAGAAAACAGGAGTTACCAAAGGAAAAGCAGAAAGATTTTAACTAAATAAATCGATAGTTTACATTGCATTACCATCCTCCAATAGGTAATAGACTGAAACTAACATATAAAGACGTTGGTAGAATAGGTAATAGACTGAAACTAACATATAAAGACGTTGGTAGAATAGGTAATAGACTGAAACTAACATATAAAGACGTTGGTAGAATAGGTAATAGACTGAAACTAACATATAAAGACGTTGGTAGAATAGGTAATAGACTGAAACTAACATATAAAGACGTTGGTAGAATAGGTAATAGACTGAAACTAACATATAAAGACGTTGGTAGAATAGGTAATAGACTGAAACTAACATATAAAGACGTTGGTAGAATAGGTAATAGACTGAAACTAACATATAAAGACGTTGGTAGAATAGGTAATAGACTGAAACTAACATATAAAGACGTTGGTAGAATAGGTAATAGACTGAAACTAACATATAAAGACGTTGGTAGAATAGGTAATAGACTGAAAGTAACATATAAAGACGTTGGTAGAATAGGTAATAGACTGAAAGTAACATATAAAGACGTTGGTAGAATAGGAAATAGACGTTTTATTATTTTTTTAACAAAATCAAAGGCACATTTAGGGTTTATGAGGTGTTCTCGCTTTTCGGCACTAGGACAGTCGTCTTAATCTCCCATAACATTTAGGGTTTATGAGGTGTTCTCGCTTTTCGGCACTAGGACAGTCGTCTTAATCTCCCATAACATTTAGGGTTTATGAGGTGTTCTCGCTTTTCGGCACTAGGACAGTCGTCTTAATCTCCCATAACATTTAGGGTTTATGAGGTGTTCTCGCTTTTCGGCACTAGGACAGTCGTCTTAATCTCCCATAACATTTAGGGTTTATGAGGTGTTCTCGCTTTTCGGCACTAGGACAGTCGTCTTAATCTCCCATAACATTTAGGGTTTATGAGGTGTTGTCGCTTTTCGGCACTAGGACAGTCGTCTTAATCTCCCATAACATTTAGGGTTTATGAGGTGTTGTCGCTTTTCGGCACTAGGACAGTCGTCTTAATCTCCCATAACATTTAGGGTTTATGAGGTGTTGTCGCTTTTCGGCACTAGGACAGTCGTCTTAATCTCCCATAACATTTAGGGTTTATGAGGTGTTCTCGCTTTTCGGCACTAGGACAGTCGTCTTAATCTCCCATAACATTTAGGGTTTATGAGGTGTTCTCGCTTTTCGGCACTAGGACAGTCGTCTTAATCTCCCATAACATTTAGGGTTTATGAGGTGTTCTCGCTTTTCGGCACTAGGACAGTCGTCTTAATCTCCCATAACATTTAGGGTTTATGAGGTGTTCTCGCTTTTCGGCACTAGGACAGTCGTCTTAATCTCCCATAACATTTAGGGTTTATGAGGTGTTCTCGCTTTTCGGCACTAGGACAGTCGTCTTAATCTCCCATAACATTTAGGGTTTATGAGGTGTTCTCGCTTTTCGGCACTAGGACAGTCGTCTTAATCTCCCATAACATTTAGGGTTTATGAGGTGTTCTCGCTTTTCGGCACTACGACAGTCGTCTTAATCTCCCATAACATTTAGGGTTTATGAGGTGTTCTCGCTTTTCGGCACTACGACAGTCGTCTTAATCTCCCATAACATTTAGGGTTTATGAGGTGTTCTCGCTTTTCGGCACTAGGACAGTCGTCTTAATCTCCCATAACATTTAGGGTTTATGAGGTGTTCTCGCTTTTCGGCACTAGGAAAGTCGTCTTAATCTCCCATAACATTTAGGGTTTATGAGGTGTTCTCGCTTTTCGGCACTAGGACAGTCGTCTTAATCTCCCATTACATTTAGGGTTTATGAGGTGTTCTCGCTTTTCGGCACTAGGACAGTCGTCTTAATCTCCCATAACATTTAGGGTTTATGAGGTGTTCTCGCTTTTCGGCACTAGGACAGTCGTCTTAATCTCCCATAACATTTAGGGTTTATGAGGTGTTCTCGCTTTTCGGCACTAGGACAGTCGTCTTAATCTCCCATAACATTTAGGGTTTATGAGGTGTTCTCGCTTTTCGGCACTAGGACAGTCGTCTTAATCTCCCATAACATTTAGGGTTTATGAGGTGTTGTCGCTTTTCGGCACTAGGACAGTCGTCTTAATCTCCCATAACATTTAGGGTTTATGAGGTGTTGTCGCTTTTCGGCACTAGGACAGTCGTCTTAATCTCCCATAACATTTAGGGTTTATGAGGTGTTGTCGCTTTTCGGCACTAGGACAGTCGTCTTAATCTCCCATAACATTTAGGGTTTATGAGGTGTTCTCGCTTTTCGGCACTAGGACAGTCGTCTTAATCTCCCATAACATTTAGGGTTTATGAGGTGTTCTCGCTTTTCGGCACTAGGACAGTCGTCTTAATCTCCCATAACATTTAGGGTTTATGAGGTGTTCTCGCTTTTCGGCACTAGGACAGTCGTCTTAATCTCCCATAACATTTAGGGTTTATGAGGTGTTCTCGCTTTTCGGCACTAGGACAGTCGTCTTAATCTCCCATAACATTTAGGGTTTATGAGGTGTTCTCGCTTTTCGGCACTAGGACAGTCGTCTTAATCTCCCATAACATTTAGGGTTTATGAGGTGTTCTCGCTTTTCGGCACTAGGACAGTCGTCTTAATCTCCCATAACATTTAGGGTTTATGAGGTGTTCTCGCTTTTCGGCACTACGACAGTCGTCTTAATCTCCCATAACATTTAGGGTTTATGAGGTGTTCTCGCTTTTCGGCACTAGGACAGTCGTCTTAATCTCCCATAACATTTAGGGTTTATGAGGTGTTCTCGCTTTTCGGCACTACGACAGTCGTCTTAATCTCCCATAACATTTAGGGTTTATGAGGTGTTCTCGCTTTTCGGCACTACGACAGTCGTCTTAATCTCCCATAACATTTAGGGTTTATGAGGTGTTCTCGCTTTTCGGCACTAGGACAGTCGTCTTAATCTCCCATAACATTTAGGGTTTATGAGGTGTTCTCGCTTTTCGGCACTAGGACAGTCGTCTTAATCTCCCATAACATTTAGGGTTTATGAGGTGTTCTCGCTTTTCGGCACTAGGACAGTCGTCTTAATCTCCCATAACATTTAGGGTTTATGAGGTGTTCTCGCTTTTCGGCACTAGGACAGTCGTCTTAATCTCCCATAACATTTAGGGTTTATGAGGTGTTCTCGCTTTTCGGCACTAGGACAGTCGTCTTAATCTCCCATAACATTTAGGGTTTATGAGGTGTTCTCGCTTTTCGGCACTAGGACAGTCGTCTTAATCTCCCATAACATTTAGGGTTTATGAGGTGTTCTAGCTTTTCGGCATTAGGACAGTCGTCTTAATCTCCCATAACATTTAGGGTTTATGAGGTGTTCTAGCTTTTCGGCATTAGGACAGTCGTCTTAATCTCCCATAACATTTAGGGTTTATGAGGTGTTCTCGCTTTTCGGCACTAGGACAGTCGTCTTAATCTCCCATAACATTTAGGGTTTATGAGGTGTTCTCGCTTTTCGGCACTAGGACAGTCGTCTTAATCTCCCATAACATTTAGGGTTTATGAGGTGTTCTCGCTTTTCGGCACTAGGACAGTCGTCTGTCTTAGTGTCCTATGTGGATTGTCCACATTCTAAAACTAAGTTTCAACTTTTCTTTATTGGTTGGTTTAAGTGAATATGTCACCAATATTTTATCTTTTGATGAAATAAATATTCATTTCAAATCTAAAATGTTTAGGTCTCTGAGCAAATTTCAAATATCACAATAAAAACAGCAAATCGCTTTATTTCGGGCTTTTAATGAGATGAAATTAATAAAAAATATCCGAAAATTCTAAGAAAATCTAGGTTTTATGGATACAGCGTTGAAAATTATTGGTAAATGTGAAGACGAGGGTTCTGGGCTCAGATTATTTTGAAATTTCGCACTATATCGTATCTTGATGCAATAAACACGAATCCGTTAAAAAAAAAATCGCTCTCAACTAGTACAGAAGTTATCAATCACTAATGTTCACTGTTATGGAGGTTATAAAAGTTGGCGTAAACAGCGTATTAATAAACATGCGTATTAAGAAGAATGTCTAGGACGACTTTTGGGCAGACGTGCTATGCGTTTCCACTCGCTACGCTCGCTCAAGAAGATATCAAAACTCTAGTCAATCCAACTCGCTGTTATGGATAGAATTCCGATTTTATGGAGGTTATAGTTTATCAACAAATCAAATGAGAGTTCTTAGTTTCCCAATGTTAGATGTTGTTGTTGTTTGTTTGTGTTTTACGGCAAAAAAACTACAAGAATGTTAGATGTCTGCGCGTGTGCGTCTTTACAAATAAGCTGTTTACGCCAACTTTAACCTCAATAACATTGAACTTTAGTGCTTAATAAATTTTTTCCTAATTGAGGGCGATTTTCTTTTTAACGGATTCGTGTTTAGTGCATCAAAATACGATATAGTGCGAAATTTCATAATAATCGCTGCCCAGAACCCTCGACTTCACATTTACCAAATGATTTTATTAGATTTTCCCCGTCCAATTACTTAAAGGTAACAAGTGTACCTATAAGTCTAAAATCGCAGAAACCATGATTTTTTTCTCGTGAATTTCATCTAAACAAACCTTTTTTTCTGTTGATTTTATAAAAATAAATCCATTTTAGAGCGTGATGAGGTGAACCCCATAAGCAGCGGGTTTCCTCCCTAAAATGTAAATCTAGGGATTCTTCCAAGTTTATATTAAATATAAAATTCATCGAAGGAGCTTTAGAATAAATGTGCTAGATTTAAATGTCTGAAAGAGAATGAAGATTATTTCCAGAGATCTGTGTACTTTCTTTTACCGATTTAATAGTTAAAATAAAGATCTAATCCTGAATTCCCTTAGAGAAGCTAGAACAACTAGGAATTCTCTGGATTATTTAGACAGAGAGAGCTGGGATTCAGGATCTCTCCCGCAGGAATATAATATACCCTACAAATCCTTACGGACATTTTATTATTAAACTTGGTCTATACTTAGCAGCTTTTATTCATCATTGAATAATTTAGTTTTTATTCACTAATGAGGACCCTCTACCAAGGCGATTCGCTCAAGATAGTTTTTACGAATAGATCCGATCATAAACACAAATATCCCATTAGTATTATACGCATACATACAATTTCATAAATAGTTATACATTTAAACAATATTACAAACTAGCTGACTACCCGTGCTTCGTCACGGCAGATAAGTAGTTATTTTATTACGTTAAATAATTTATCAGCAAAATTAACGCTACTATATAATTTTTTACAGTTTATTATAGCACGGTTCCCTTCATACTATATGTTATTATTGATAAGTAATCCAAGTATAATGTTTGTTGACACTGGGGCGCTCCGGACCAGTGTCAAGTAACAGATAACCTAGAGATAACCTGTTATCTATAGGTTACCAGTAACAGGAGATTAACCATTAAGAGTTACAATTTGTTCTCAATATAAATTTACCAAGATGTCATTCGGAGACACCCATTATATTTGCTGTGTAAGGGTTCGGGATATTATTACCTCGGATGGACCATCATCAGGTGTAGCTTAAGCCCTATGAGGGACAAAATCACAGTTTATTTCTAGTAATTCAAGGACTACCATCATAGTGGAAATTAACCTCAATTAAAAATAATACCCTGAAATAGATAATGTACGGTAACAGCTGTTCTGTTATCGTCCTAGCAACACATGCTACCTAGGCTTACCTGCTCTAAGCAACTAAAACTTTAAACCCCTCTAAAAATACATAAAAATTTGAATAACTAAAAATCCTTCCTTAGCGAGTGTTTACGTTCTAAAGCGAGTGTCCGTGAAAATTTAAAAATGTTCGGTCGAGTGTTTTGGGCTGGACGATGATGGTCAGTGAGTGAGTGAGTGAGTCAGGGAGTGTTTTGGGCTGGGCGATGATAGGTCAGTGAGTGAGTGAGTGAGTCAGTGAGTGTTTTGGGCTGGACGATGATAGGTCAGTGAGTGAGTCAGTGAGTGTTTTGGGCTGGGCGATGATAGGTCAGTCAGTGAGTGAGTGAGTGAGACAGTGAGTGTTTTGGGCTGGACGATGATAGGTCAGTGAGTGAGTCAGTGAGTGTTTTGGGCTGGGCGATGATAGGTCAGTCAGTGAGTGAGTGAGTGAGACAGTGAGTGTTTTGGGCTGGGCGATGATAGGTCAGTCAGTGAGTCAGTGAGTGTTTTGGGCTGGACGATGATAGGTCAGTGAGTGAGTCAGTGAGTGTTTTGGGCTGGGCGATGATAGGTCAGTGAGTGAGTGAGTGAGACAGTGAGTGTTTTGGGCTGGACGATGATAGGTCAGTGAGTGAGTGAGTGAGTGATTACACAAGTATATGTGTAGTAGATACATCTAGTTATAAATTAAAAATAATAGTACGCTAAAGAAAATATGTAGATATAAAAATAAATAATCTATGTATGACATGTAAAACATTGAAGACTTAGGATTCACCTGATAAACAAACTTAGGATTCACCTGATAAACAAACTTAGGATTCTCCTGATAAGCAAACTTAGGATTCACCTGATAAACAAACTTAGGATTCACCTGATAAACAAACTTAGGATTCTCCTGATAAACAGACTTAGGATTCACCTGATAAGCAAACTTAGGATTCTCCTGATAAGCAAACTTAGGATTCACCTGATAAACAGACTTAGGATTCTCCTGATAAACAGACTTAGGATTCACCTGATAAGCAAACTTAGGATTCTCCTGATAAACAAACTTAGGATTCACCTGATAAGCAAACTTAGGATTCACCTGATAAACAAACTTAGGATTCACCTGATAAACAAACTTAGGATTCACCCGATAAACAGACTTAGGATTCACCTGATAAGCAAACTTAGGATTCTCCTGATAAGCAAACTTAGGATTCACCTGATAAACAGACTTAGGATTCTCCAGATAAACAGACTTAGGATTCACCTGATAAGCAAACTTATGATTCTCCTGATAAACAAACTTAGAATTCTCCTGATAAACAAACTTAGGATTCACCTGATAGACAAACTGAGGATTCACCTGATAAACAAACTTAGGATTCACCTGATAAGCAAACTTAGGATTATCCTGATAAACAAACTTAGGATTCTCCTGATAAACAAACTTAGGATTCACCTGTTAAGCAAACTTAGGATTCTCCTGATAAACAAACTTAGAATTCTCCTGATAAACAAACTTAGGATTCACCTGATAAGCAAACTTAGGATTCTCCTGAAAAACAAGCTTAGGATTCTCCTGATAAACAGACTTAGGATTCTCCTGATAAACAGACTTAGGATTCTCCTGATAAACAAACTTAGGATTCTCCTGATAAACAGACTTAGGATTCTCCTGATAAACAGACTTAGGATTCTCCTGATAAACAGACTTAGGATTCTCCTGATAAACAGACTTAGGATTCTCCTGATAAACAAACTACACCTTTCAAATAAGTCGAAGGTTTTGTACCAACATTCATCAAAAACGGTCTATTTTTTTGGCAGATTCAGTAAGATGTACATACAACATTTTAAGAATCAAATTTTGATCACCATGCTGGTTGATTGGAAGAAGTGAAATATATTTGTTTCTAAATTTGTAAGAACACTTTTGTAGCGCTTACGTTTTAACTTTCAATCATTCAAAAAGGTCTACGAGAAAGTTTTCAAAGGTTTGACATTTCTCAAAAAATCAGGCTGCTTATGTCTAAAAGGTAAAGAGCTGTTTAAAAAGATTGTATGACCAGACATGACTTTTCTTATTCTATGAAAACTTTTAGGAAATGTTTGTACATGAAGGCAAGCATTCACAAGAATAATACATTTCCTACAAACAAAATACCCGACATAATATTAGGAAGTGTTGGCCTGGTTTCCGGGGGCGAGGTTAGCTCAGTGGTAGAGCACCGGACTAATACCCGACTTAATATTAGGAAGTGTTTGTCTGGTTTCCGGGGGCGAGGTTAGCTCAGTGGTAGAGCACTGGACTAATACCCGAATTAATATTAGGAAGTGTTGGTCTGGTTTCCGGGGGCGAGGTTAGCTCAGTGGTAGAGCACCGGACTAATATTAGGAAGTGTTGGTCTGGTTTCCGGGGGTGAGGTTAGCTCAGTGGTAGAGCACCGGACTAATACCCGACTTAATATTAGGAAGTGTTTGTCTGGTTTCCGGGGGCGAGGTTAGCTCAGTGGTAGAGCACTGGACTAATACCCGAATTAATATTAGGAAGTGTTGGTCTGGTTTCCGGGGGCGAGGTTAGCTCAGTGGTAGAGCACTGGACTAATACCCGACTTAATATTAGGAAGTGTTGGTCTGGTTTCCGGGGGCGAGGTTAGCTCAGTGGTAGAGCACTGGACTAATACCCGACTTAATATTAGGAAGTGTTGGTCTGGTTTCCGGGGGCGAGGTTAGCTCAGTGGTAGAGCACCGGACTAATACCCGAATTAATATTAGGAAGTGTTGGTCTGGTTTCCGGGGGCGAGGTTAGCTCAGTGGTAGAGCACCGGACTAATACCCGACTTAATATTAGGAAGTGTTTGTCTGGTTTCCGGGGGCGAGGTTAGCTCAGTGGTAGAGCACTGGACTAATACCCGAATTAATATTAGGAAGTGTTGGTCTGGTTTCCGGGGGCGAGGTTAGCTCAGTGGTAGAGCACCGGACTAATATTAGGAAGTGTTGGTCTGGTTTCCGGGGGTGAGGTTAGCTCAGTGGTAGAGCACCGGACTAATACCCGACTTAATATTAGGAAGTGTTTGTCTGGTTTCCGGGGGCGAGGTTAGCTCAGTGGTAGAGCACTGGACTAATACCCGAATTAATATTAGGAAGTGTTGGTCTGGTTTCCGGGGGCGAGGTTAGCTCAGTGGTAGAGCACTGGACTAATACCCGACTTAATATTAGGAAGTGTTGGTCTGGTTTCCGGGGGCGAGGTTAGCTCAGTGGTAGAGCACTGGACTAATACCCGACTTAATATTAGGAAGTGTTGGTCTGGTTTCCGGGGGCGAGGTTAGCTCAGTGGTAGAGCACCGGACTAATACCCGAATTAATATTAGGAAGTGTTGGTCTGGTTTCCGGGGGCGAGGTTAGCTCAGTGGTAGAGCACCGGACTAATACCCGAATTAATATTAGGAAGTGTTGGTCTGGTTTCCGGGGGCGAGGTTAGCTCAGTGGTAGAGCACTGGACTAATACCCGAATTAATATTAGGAAGTGTTGGTCTGGTTTCCGGGGGTGAGGTTAGCTCAGTGGTAGAGCACCGGACTAATATTAGGAAGTGTTGGTCTGGTTTCCGGGGGTGAGGTTAGCTCAGTGGTAGAGCACTGGACTAATACCCGAATTAATATTAGGAAGTGTTGGTCTGGTTTCCGGGGGCGAGGTTAGCTCAGTGGTAGAGCACCGGACTAATATTAGGAAGTGTTGGCCTGGTTTCCGGGGGCGAGGTTAGCTCAGTGGTAGAGCACCGGACTAATATTAGGAAGTGTTGGCCTGGTTTCCGGGGGCGAGGTTAGCTCAGTGGTAGAGCACCGGTCTAATATTAGGAAGTGTTGGTCTGGTTTCCGGGGGTGAGGTTAGCACAGTGGTAGAGCACTGGACTAATACCCGACTTAATATTAGGAAGTGTTGGCCTGGTTTCCGGGGGTGAGGTTAGCTCAGTGGTAGAGCACCGGACTAATACCCGACTTAATATTAGGAAGTGTTGGTCTGGTTTCCGGGGGCGAGGTTAGCTCAGTGGTAGAGCACTGGACAAATACCCGACTTAATATTAGGAAGTGTTGGTCTGGTTTCCGGGGGCGAGGTTAGCTCAGTGGTAGAGCACCGGACTAATACCCGAATTAATATTAGGAAGTGTTGGTCTGGTTTCCGGGGGCGAGGTTAGCTCAGTGGTAGAGCACTGGACTAATACCCGAATTAATATTAGGAAGTGTTGGTCTGGTTTCCGGGGGCGAGGTTAGCTCAGTGGTAGAGCACTGGACTAATACCCGAATTAATATTAGGAAGTGTTGGTCTGGTTTCCGGGGGCGAGGTTAGCTCAGTGGTAGAGCACTGGACTAATACCCGACTTAATATTAGGAAGTGTTGGTCTGGTTTCCGGGGGCGAGGTTAGCTCAATGGTAGAGCACTGGACTAATACCCGACTTAATATTAGGAAGTGTTGGTCTGGTTTCCGGGGGCGAGGTTAGCTCAATGGTAGAGCACTGGACTAATACCCGACTTAATATTAGGAAGTGTTGGTCTGGTTTCCGGGGGCGAGGTTAGCTCAGTGGTAGAGCACCGGACTAATACCCGAATTAATATTAGGAAGTGTTGGTCTGGTTTCCGGGGGCGAGGTTAGCTCAGTGGTAGAGCACTGGACTAATACCCGACTTAATATTAGGAAGTGTTGGTCTGGTTTCCGGGGGTGAGGTTAGCTCAGTGGTAGAGCACTGGACTAATACCCGACTTAATATTAGGAAGTGTTGGCCTGGTTTCCGGGGGCGAGGTTAGCTCAGTGGTAGAGCACTGGACTAATACCCGAATTAATATTAGGAAGTGTTGGTCTGGTTTCCGGGGGCGAGGTTAGCTCAGTGGTAGAGCACCGGACTAATATTAGGAAGTGTTGGTCTGGTTTCCGGGGGTGAGGTTAGCTCTGTGGTAGAGCACTGGACTAATACCCGACTTAATATTAGGAAGTGTTGGCCTGGTTTCCGGGGGCTAGGTTAGCTCAGTGGTAGAGCACCGGACTAATACCCGACTTAATATTAGGAAGTGTTGGCCTGGTTTCCGGGGGTGAGGTTAGCTCAGTGGTAGAGCACTGGACTAATACCCGACTTAATATTAGGAAGTGTTGGTCTGGTTTCCGGGGGCGAGGTTAGCTCAGTGGTAGAGCACCGGACTAATACCCGACTTAATATTAGGAAGTGTTGGCCTGGTTTCCGGGGGCGAGGTTAGCTCAGTGGTAGAGCACCGGACTTATACCCGACTTAATATTAGGAAGTGTCGGCCTGGTTTCCGGGGGTGAGGTTAGCTCAGTGGTAGAGCACCGGACTTATACCCGACTTAATATTAGGAAGTGTTGGTCTGGTTTCCGGGGGTGAGGTTAGCTCAGTGGTAGAGCACCGGACTTATACCCGACTTAATATCAGGAAGTGTTGGTCTGGTTTCCGGGGGCGAGGTTAGCTCAGTGGTAGAGCACCGGACTAATATTAGGAAGTGTTGGTCTGGTTTCCGGGGGTGAGGTTAGCTCAGTGGTAGAGCACTGGACTAATACCCGAATTAATATTAGGAAGTGTTGGTCTGGTTTCCGGGGGCGAGGTTAGCTCAGTGGTAGAGCACCGGACTAATATTAGGAAGTGTTGGTCTGGTTTCCGGGGGTGAGGTTAGCTCTGTGGTAGAGCACTGGACTAATACCCGACTTAATATTAGGAAGTGTTGGTCTGGTTTCCGGGGGCGAGGTTAGCTCAGTGGTAGAGCACTGGACTAATACCCGACTTAATATTATGAAGTGTTGGCCTGGTTTCCGGGGGTGAGGTTAGCTCAGTGGTAGAGCACCGGACTAATACCCGACTTAAAATTAGGAAGTATTGGCCTGGTTTCCGGGGGTGAGGTTAGCTCAGTGGTAGAGCACCGGACTTATACCCGACTTAATATTAGGAAGTGTTGGTCTGGTTTCCGGGGGCGAGGTTAGCTCAGTGGTAGAGCACCGGACTAATATTAGGAAGTGTTGGCCTGGTTTCCGGGGGCGAGGTTAGCTCAGTGGTAGAGCACCGGTCTAATATTAGGAAGTGTTGGTCTGGTTTCCGGGGGTGAGTTTAGCTCAGTGGTAGAGCACCGGACTAATACCCGACTTAATATTAGGAAGTGTTGGCCTGGTTTCCGGGGGTGAGGTTAGCTAAGTGGTAGAGCACCGGACTTATACCCGACTTAATATTAGGAAGTGTTGGTCTGGTTTCCGGGGGCGAGGTTAGCTCAGTGGTAGAGCACTGGACTAATACCCGACTTAATATTAGGAAGTGTTGGTCTGGTTTCCGGGGGCGAGGTTAGCTCAGTGGTAGAGCACCGGACTTATACCCGACTTAATATTAGGAGGTGTTGGTCTGGTTTCCGGGGGCGAGGTTAGCTCAGTGGTAGAGCACCGGACTAATATTAGGAAGTGTTGGTCTGGTTTCCGGGGGTGAGGTTAGCCCAGTGGTAGAGCACCGGTCTAATATTAGGAAGTGTTGGTCTGGTTTCCGGGGGTGAGGTTAGCTCAGTGGTAGAGCACTGGACTAATACCCGACTTAATATTATGAAGTGTTGGCCTGGTTTCCGGGGGTGAGGTTAGCTCAGTGGTAGAGCACCGGACTTATACCCGACTTAATATTAGGAAGTGTTGGTCTGGTTTCCGGGGGTGAGGTTAGCTCAGTGGTAGAGCACCGGACTTATACCCGACTTAATATCAGGAAGTGTTGGTCTGGTTTCCGGGGGCGAGGTTAGCTCAGTGGTAGAGCACCGGACTAATATTAGGAAGTGTTGGTCTGGTTTCCGGGGGTGAGGTTAGCTCAGTGGTAGAGCACTGGACTAATACCCGAATTAATATTAGGAAGTGTTGGTCTGGTTTCCGGGGGCGAGGTTAGCTCAGTGGTAGAGCACCGGACTAATATTAGGAAGTGTTGGCCTGGTTTCCGGGGGCGAGGTTAGCTCAGTGGTAGAGCACCGGACTAATATTAGGAAGTGTTGGCCTGGTTTCCAGGGGCGAGGTTAGCTCAGTGGTAGAGCACCGGTCTAATATTAGGAAGTGTTGGTCTGGTTTCCGGGGGTGAGGTTAGCACAGTGGTAGAGCACTGGACTAATACCCGACTTAATATTAGGAAGTGTTGGCCTGGTTTCCGGGGGTGAGGTTAGCTCAGTGGTAGAGCACCGGACTAATACCCGACTTAATATTAGGAAGTGTTGGTCTGGTTTCCGGGGGCGAGGTTAGCTCAGTGGTAGAGCACTGGACAAATACCCGACTTAATATTAGGAAGTGTTGGTCTGGTTTCCGGGGGCGAGGTTAGCTCAGTGGTAGAGCACCGGACTAATACCCGAATTAATATTAGGAAGTGTTGGTCTGGTTTCCGGGGGCGAGGTTAGCTCAGTGGTAGAGCACTGGACTAATACCCGAATTAATATTAGGAAGTGTTGGTCTGGTTTCCGGGGGCGAGGTTAGCTCAGTGGTAGAGCACTGGACTAATACCCGAATTAATATTAGGAAGTGTTGGTCTGGTTTCCGGGGGCGAGGTTAGCTCAGTGGTAGAGCACTGGACTAATACCCGACTTAATATTAGGAAGTGTTGGTCTGGTTTCCGGGGGCGAGGTTAGCTCAATGGTAGAGCACTGGACTAATACCCGACTTAATATTAGGAAGTGTTGGTCTGGTTTCCGGGGGCGAGGTTAGCTCAATGGTAGAGCACTGGACTAATACCCGACTTAATATTAGGAAGTGTTGGTCTGGTTTCCGGGGGCGAGGTTAGCTCAGTGGTAGAGCACCGGACTAATACCCGAATTAATATTAGGAAGTGTTGGTCTGGTTTCCGGGGGCGAGGTTAGCTCAGTGGTAGAGCACTGGACTAATACCCGACTTAATATTAGGAAGTGTTGGTCTGGTTTCCGGGGGTGAGGTTAGCTCAGTGGTAGAGCACTGGACTAATACCCGACTTAATATTAGGAAGTGTTGGCCTGGTTTCCGGGGGCGAGGTTAGCTCAGTGGTAGAGCACTGGACTAATACCCGAATTAATATTAGGAAGTGTTGGTCTGGTTTCCGGGGGCGAGGTTAGCTCAGTGGTAGAGCACCGGACTAATATTAGGAAGTGTTGGTCTGGTTTCCGGGGGTGAGGTTAGCTCTGTGGTAGAGCACTGGACTAATACCCGACTTAATATTAGGAAGTGTTGGCCTGGTTTCCGGGGGCTAGGTTAGCTCAGTGGTAGAGCACCGGACTAATACCCGACTTAATATTAGGAAGTGTTGGCCTGGTTTCCGGGGGTGAGGTTAGCTCAGTGGTAGAGCACTGGACTAATACCCGACTTAATATTAGGAAGTGTTGGTCTGGTTTCCGGGGGCGAGGTTAGCTCAGTGGTAGAGCACCGGACTAATACCCGACTTAATATTAGGAAGTGTTGGCCTGGTTTCCGGGGGCGAGGTTAGCTCAGTGGTAGAGCACCGGACTAATACCCGAATTAATATTAGGAAGTGTTGGTCTGGTTTCCGGGGGCGAGGTTAGCTCAGTGGTAGAGCACTGGACTAATACCCGACTTAATATTAGGAAGTGTTGGTCTGGTTTCCGGGGGCGAGGTTAGCTCAGTGGTAGAGCACCGGACTAATACCCGACTTAATATTAGGAAGTGTTGGCCTGGTTTCCGGGGGCGAGGTTAGCTCAGTGGTAGAGCACCGGACTTATACCCGACTTAATATTAGGAAGTGTCGGCCTGGTTTCCGGGGGTGAGGTTAGCTCAGTGGTAGAGCACCGGACTTATACCCGACTTAATATTAGGAAGTGTTGGTCTGGTTTCCGGGGGTGAGGTTAGCTCAGTGGTAGAGCACCGGACTTATACCCGACTTAATATCAGGAAGTGTTGGTCTGGTTTCCGGGGGCGAGGTTAGCTCAGTGGTAGAGCACCGGACTAATATTAGGAAGTGTTGGTCTGGTTTCCGGGGGTGAGGTTAGCTCAGTGGTAGAGCACTGGACTAATACCCGAATTAATATTAGGAAGTGTTGGTCTGGTTTCCGGGGGCGAGGTTAGCTCTGTGGTAGAGCACCGGACTAATATTAGGAAGTGTTGGCCTGGTTTCCGGGGGCGAGGTTAGCTCAGTGGTAGAGCACCGGACTAATATTAGGAAGTGTTGGCCTGGTTTCCGGGGGCGAGGTTAGCTCAGTGGTAGAGCACCGGTCTAATATTAGGAAGTGTTGGTCTGGTTTCCGGGGGTGAGGTTAGCTCAGTGGTAGAGCACTGGACTAATACCCGACTTAATATTATGAAGTGTTGGCCTGGTTTCCGGGGGTGAGGTTAGCTCAGTGGTAGAGCACCGGACTAATACCCGACTTAATATTAGGAAGTATTGGCCTGGTTTCCGGGGGTGAGGTTAGCTCAGTGGTAGAGCACCGGACTTATACCCGACTTAATATTAGGAAGTGTTGGTCTGGTTTCCGGGGGCGAGGTTAGCTCAGTGGTAGAGCACCGGACTAATATTAGGAAGTGTTGGCCTGGTTTCCGGGGGCGAGGTTAGCTCAGTGGTAGAGTACCGGTCTAATATTAGGAAGTGTTGGTCTGGTTTCCGGGGGTGAGGTTAGCTCAGTGGTAGAGCACCGGACTAATACCCGACTTAATATTAGGAAGTGTTGGCCTGGTTTCCGGGGGTGAGGTTAGCTAAGTGGTAGAGCACCGGACTTATACCTGACTTAATATTAGGAAGTGTTGGTCTGGTTTCCGGGGGCGAGGTTAGCTCAGTGGTAGAGCACTGGACTAATACCCGACTTAATATTAGGAAGTGTTGGTCTGGTTTCCGGGGGCGAGGTTAGCTCAGTGGTAGAGCACCGGACTTATACCCGACTTAATATTAGGAGGTGTTGGTCTGGTTTCCGGGGGCGAGGTTAGCTCAGTGGTAGAGCACCGGACTAATATTAGGAAGTGTTGGTCTGGTTTCCGGGGGTGAGGTTAGCCCAGTGGTAGAGCACTGGACTAATACCCGACTTAATATTAGGAAGTGTTGGCCTGGTTTCCGGGGTGAGGTTAGCTCAGTGGTAGAGCACCGGACTTATACCCGACTTAATATTAGGAAGTGTTGGTCTGGTTTCCGGGGGCGAGGTTAGCTCAGTGGTAGAGCACTGGACTAATACCCGAATTAATATTAGGAAGTGTTGGTCTGGTTTCCGGGGGTGAGGTTAGCTCAGTGGTAGAGCACTGGACTAATATTCTGGAGGACCTGAGTTCAAATCCCAAGCATAGTACTTAAGAATTTTATCTTCTAGTGTGTTCGTTCATGGGTTGGATTCGGCCTCCCTGACCGTCTTTATGCCAACCCAGCCTTTAATTAATTTATTAATGGGTACCATGGTGCTAATGACACTAGCAGTCGAAGCAGCCAAGGGGAAAATCAGGCGGCTGGAGAATAGTACTGACCACACTATCTCCCTAGTGTGCCGTATGGTCATGAATCAGATACCTCTGTAGTATCTGCTCCTCAGGGCCCTCTTGGCCTGTTACGGGACTGAGTTTCTGTTTTGGTCTTGTTTCGATACAGGAAAAACATAAACAGTTATTCTTACCTTCCTTAAATACTCAAGTGTTCCTAATTATGTGTAAACACGCTACAATCACGTAGTACCTGTCAGGCGGACTCGTATTTACGGAGAAAAATATATTTATAAGTATGATATAGGTTTATTTCGGAAATGTTACAGATAAACATTACAGATCTGAGAAAGTTCATAATAAGCCGAAGTAAATTATGTAAGTAATAACATGGCCTGTCGATTTTAAGTTAAAAAGTTCAAAGAACTTTCAAACAAAAAGAAACCACTGAGAAAAAAGTTTAACCAAGATAAAATATTCAAATCAGGTTTACTTGCTGTTCTCAGATATTATTAAAAATGTGAAACATTTCCTTCGACCTAAGAAGTAAAATACACCTCTAAAATAAGGAGATCCGCAAGGTATACACTTAACTCCAATATTATCTTATTCATACTCCTTTAATATCATATTTTTCGCTTTCCCTCTCAGTTGCCTAAAAAATTGATATTTTTCTATTTATCGACCCTCCTTCCTTCAGTGGTCCAAAATTCAACATTTCCGCGAAAATATTCTAAGCGATCATTATAGTGGCTATTTGCTTTTATACATATTTAATATGTCATTCGATTATATTAAAACAAGAAACTACAATTTTGTATAATTATTATGCCTGTTTTTTTTTTGTTTTTTTCGGCACACCGACATCTCGGCCATTAGCGCCTGGTGCAGCGAGGTATTTTCGTCGAACCAGATTGTCGCCAGTTTTCGGAAAGGTTTGCATAGAAAAATCAACAAACCGATGTATATGTAATTAGCCTATTGAAGTGGAGTTTACCACATGATCCACTTCAAGAACTGTCATTAGGAAATGAAGCAGACGATACTGACTCGTCAGAAGAAAATGCTGAAGGATGTAGCAGTATTGAATCAGACGATCATTGATGGATATTTCGTTTATTGATTCGTTTATTGATGGATAATTGTTAAAAAAAAAAAAAAAAAAAAAAAAAAAAAAAAAAGTCAGTACAATTACTTTTTACTTCAAGTTGTTAGTCTATTTTTGTTATTTATTTTTGAATTGTAGCGTATATATTATTTTTTATGGATATATGTATTATTTTTATGTAAATAATAGATGCAAAAAGCAGTACCTTTTGGCATCTATTATTTAAATCTAAATGTTCCATAGATTTACAAAATGCTTTCCCAATTTTTATCTATTATGTCAAAACATTTGTGTGTCTACAACATTTATTTGTTGGATATACTAATAACTATGGGTCAACGATTTTTTTAAAATATTTTTCCCTATCTCAGTGACCTCAAAAATATTTGAAAACACAAAGAAATAATTTTGTCGTGCTAAAAGTGGATTTTTGCCCACTGTGCGGTGGCAGGAATTTTTTCATTCCACGGCTCGTTGGGAAAATTCCTCTCTGCGCCCTGCTGGATGTTGGCGCTAATGGCCTAGACGAAGCGCCGTAAAAAAAAAAAAAAAAAAAAAATAAATAAATAAATAAATAAAAAATACTCAATTCTTACACCCTCTTGTATGTATATATATATATATATATGCATGTGTGCCTGACCTCTCAAAGCCTTTTGACATAATCAGTCTTAAGTGTTTTATATAGAGTGTTGTATATCGAAATAATTGGAAATGGTGGAACCATTAGGAACCAAGAGTTTGCACATATTAAATTCAACTAAACCTTCTGTTTGAAGAGGGTGTAGTGAATATGCATATTGTTGGTAAAGACGATGAAGATTTAAAGAAAGGTTTTTAAATAAAATAATAATATTTTCCATTCTCAATGAATTAAATTCGAGAAGAGTTAACTAATTTACACACCATTTAACGACAATTGATTCTTTTCCTAAATTCTTTGAAGCGACAAAACTGAATTAAAACCGTCAAACATTTCCTTAAAATTATTCTTATTAAATCTGTCTATTCATAAATCCCCGGCCTAAATGTTTTCCTTAAATTGCCTCATTTCTAGAATGTAATTTACAAACGAGGGCCATTCATTCCCGACCCATTGATATGTAAAAGAACAAAAGTTGCTTATAAAGTTGGCCGTTTTTGTTCTACCAACTATTTAAAAGGCAAAACAAAAAGGGAGAAATATGGTGGAAAGTATCTCCGGAGTTCTACTTTACCCAACCTAATTTTTATAAAGCTTTAAACATTCATTCAGAAATATCATCATATTTAAATCATAACATTTATATAAGAATAATATTTTGTATAATAATATTATTACTATACAAATTATAGGGCAATGCATTTTACAAGAAATACTAATTTCAAGGGCTCAAATTTATTATTGACCTACTTCTTTGAACTATTTCATTTTATTCGCCCCATTTCACGAGGGGGGGGGGTGTAAAGCTATCAATCTGTTCTGAAACCAATCCACGTCAATAAATAAACTTCCAAATCCATTTAATCAAAACATTGGGCTGTATTTATTAGCGCGGTTCCTCCCTCCCTCCATAGGGAGGGTCTCGCTCATAGGACTGACCCCATTGGGTTGTGTTTACTAGCGCGGATCCTCCCTCCCTCCATAGGGAGGGTCTCGCTCATAGGACTGACCCCATTGGGTTGTATTTACTAGCGCCGTTCCTCCCTCCCTCCATAGGGAGGGTCTCGCTCATAGGACTGACCCCATGAAGCAATCCGGAAGTACCGGCTAAAAAAGTTCACAAACCATAAATACAAAAAATAACTGTGGTTCAAAGTTGTTCCCATTTTTATAAAACTTGGTACAAAAATCGCCTTAGATGCTATAAATAGATATTTTCTAAAATATCTTGTAACCCGTTGGAAAATCGTGGTATCTGGAAGGTAACCATTCCAAACCTTACTAAATATCTACAAAAAGGTTCAAAGGTAATTTTCAATAGGTCATTCGGAGAAATAACTGCTGAAAACTTAGAAATTGTTAATTAGATTTTTCTTTTTAACAGGTTTTTGTCTCCCTTTTCTAATTGGCGTTTTTTTTTTATTTTGACGATAAAATGTTTAGTAGTCAATAAAATAAATTTCTCATGACATGTTGATTCATTTGTGCCCCCCCCCCGTTCCTTAAATTCACTAAACAGTACAAATATGTTTTAATATAATGTAAGTTAGAGAAATCAGCATTTGGCTGAAAACAGTACAATAGTAAAACCTACAACAGTAGAATAGTAGAACCTACAACAGTACAATAGTAGAACCTACAACAGTACAATAGTAGAACCTACAACAGTACAATAGTAGAACCTACAACAGTACAATAGTAAAACCTACAACAGTACAATAGTAGAACCTACAACAGTACAATAGTAGAACCTACAACAGTGCAATAGTTGAACCTATAACAGTACAATAGTAAAACCTACAACAGTACAATAGTAAAACCTACAACAGTAAAATAGTAGAACCTACAACAGTACAATAGTAGAACCTACAACAGTGCAATAGTTGAACCTATAACAGTACAATAGTAAAACCTACAACAGTACAATAGTAGAACCTACAAAAGTACAATAGTAGAACCTACAACAGTACAATAGTAAAACCTACAACAGTACAATAGTAAAACCTACAACAGTACAATAGTAAAACCTACAACAGCACAATAGTAGAACCTACAACAGTACAATAGTAGAACCTACAACAGTGCAATAGTTGAACCTATAACAGTACAATAGTAGAACCTACAACAGTACAATAGTAGAACCTACAACAGTACAATAGAAGAACCTACGACAGTACAATAGAAGAACCTACAACAGTACAATAGAAGAACCTACAACAGTACAATAGTAGAACCTACAACAGTGCAATAGTAGAACCTACAACAGTACAATAGTAGAACCTACAACAGTACAATAGAAGAACCTACAACAGTACAATAGTAGAACCTACAACAGTACAATAGAAGAACCTACAACAGTACAATAGTAGAACCTACAACAGTACAATACCATACACTCAAACCAAGTCCGAATATTCAAGCGTTATTAAAGCTTCTTTCGATACAACCTATACCGATGGAGTGATTCGGAAACCTTACACTCAAACCAAGTCCGAAAATTCAAGCGTTATTATAGCTTCTTTCGATACAACCTATACCGATGGAGTAATTCGGAAACCATACACTCAAACCAAGTCCGAAAATTCAAGCGTTATTATAGCTTCTTTCGATACAACCTATATCGATGGAGTGGTTCGGAAACCATACACTCAAACCAAGTCCGAAAATTCAAGCGTTATTATAGCTTCTTTCGATACAACCTATATCGATGGAGTGATTCGGAAACCATACACTCAAACCAAGTCCGAAAATTCAAGCGTTATTATAGCTTCTTTCGATACAACCTATATCGATGGAGTGATTCGGAAACCATACACTCAAACCAAGTCCGAAAATTCAAGCGTTATTATAGCTTCTTTCGATACAACCTATATCGATGGAGTGATTCGGAAACCATACACTCAAACCAAGTCCGAAAATTCAAGCGTTATTATAGCTTCTTTCGATACAACCTATATCGATGGAGTGGTTCGGAAACCATACACTCAAACCAAGTCCGAAAATTCAAGCGTTATTATAGCTTCTTTCGATACAACCTATATCGATGGAGTGATTCGGAAACCATACACTCAAACCAAGTCCGAAAATTCAAGCGTTATTATAGCTTCTTTCGATACAACCTATATCGATGGAGTGATTCGGAAACCATACACTCAAACCAAGTCCGAAAATTCAAGCGTTATTATAGCTTCTTTCGATACAACCTATATCGATGGAGTGGTTCGGAAACCATACACTCAAACCAAGTCCGAAAATTCAAGCGCCTTTTTACAGACTAATTAGTTCTTATTTTAATTTTTATATGTAGAATATGTATTGGTTTTACGAATGACTTTCTCTTACCATGATTAAAGACATTTAGTCAAATCTACCAAAACTATTTATTTACTTTATATGATATTATTTAATGGCTATATTTTTCAACCTGAAGCACAAAGAATATATTCCTTTTTTTTTTTATAGTACTTATATATGAAAAATTATTGAAAAAGCCGAATTGATGTTCTGGTCTATGTAAAGAGGGTATTTCTCCAATTGATTTGAAACTTTTATGAAAATCTTCGACAGAAACAAACTTGAACAAAAGGAGCGCTGTCTGATCCAATATAAAGGCCAAACAGAAAACAGGGAAATGCATTTTCTTTCTTCAGTAATATTTATATGTTTTCTTTGACGGGAAGATGGATTCCTTGACAGAAGGCTTAGCAATCTTACAACTCCTTATATAGAAACATATTTATATTTGTATATATATATATATATATATATATATATATATATATGCAAATATATGTTTGAATATATAAAGCATATACTCGTCGACAACATTCATCAAATTCATACTTCAATAGATAATTCCATTAATTGTCTGCTCCACTAGTATCATATCTTTAGTGCCTTATCATCTAGGAATAGATTTATGTCTGCTCCACTAGTATCATATCTTTAGTGCCTTATCATCTAGGAATAGATTTATGTCTGCTCCACTAGTATCATATCTTTAGTGCCTTATCATCTAGGAATAGATTTATGTCTGCTCCACTAGTATCATATCTTTAGTGCCTTATCATCTAGGAATAGATTTATGTCTGCTCCACTAGTATCATATCTTTAGTGCCTTATCATCTAGGAATAGATTTATGTCTGCTCCACTAGTATCATATCTTTAGTGCCTTATCATCTAGGAATAGATTTATGTCTGCTCCACTAGTATCATAACTTTAGTGCCTTATCATCTAGGAATAGATTTATGTCTGCTCCACTAGTATCATATCTTTAGTGCCTTATCATCTAGGAATAGATTTATGTCTGCTCCACTAGTATCATATCTTTAGTGCCTTATCATCTAGGAATAGATTTATGTCTGCTCCACTAGTATCATATCTTTAGTGCCTTATCATCTAGGAATAGATTTGTGATTAACGACCGACTCATCTCCGTTATGGCGCTCGAACGTTAAAGAAATGATAGATAAAATAGTGCCTCGTCAGGAGCTCAACTTAAAAAGTATTACAAATGTAATACAGAGTACAAAATATAAAAATGCAATCAAACAAATTTACAGTAAAAACCAAGATTTAAGTGTTGTTACTTAAAAAGTGTCGACATAATTCTGCCTCTTATGGTCTTTGAAATATTACAGTCAAATGAAAAAAACTATTTTAGCCGAATTATAGATAAATTAACAGATAAAGCAGCCAAATGTAATGTATGCCAAGTAAAATGAAGTTCTTGTAATAAATGTTAAAGCCGCATGCAAAAAATGTGGACAAAGGCAGGAATAAAACAGCTTTGGCATATGATACAAGCAAATATAAGAACAAGTTTCATTTTGAGAAGGCTATGATAACACGAAAAATTAATAATACAAGCAAATATAAGAATAAGTTTCATTTTGAGAAGGCTATGATAAAACGAAAAATTAATAATACAAGCAAATATAAGAACAAGTTTCATTTTGAGAAGGCTATGATAACACGAAAAATTAATAATACAAGCAAATATAAGAACAAGTTTCATTTTGAGAAGGCTATGATAACACGAATAATTAATGATACAAGCAAATATAAGAACAAGTTTCATTTTGAGAAGGCTATGATAACACGAATAATTAATGATACAAGCAAATATAAGAATAAGTTTCATTTTGAGAAGGCTATGATAAAACGAAAAATTAATAATACAAGCAAATATAAGAACAAGTTTCATTTTGAGAAGGCTATGATAACACGAAAAATTAATGATACAAGCAAATATAAGAACAAGTTTCATTTTGAGAAGGCTATGATAACACGAAAAATTAATAATACAAGCAAATATAAGAACAAGTTTCATTTTGAGAAGGCTATGATAACACGAAAAATTAATAATACAAGCAAATATAAGAACAAGTTTCATTTTGAGAAGGCTATGATAAAACGAAAAATTAATAATACAAGCAAATATAAGAACAAGTTTCATTTTGAGAAGGCTATGATAACACGAATAATTAATGATACAAGCAAATATAAGAACAAGTTTCATTTTGAGAAGGCTATGATAACACGAAAAATTAATGATACAAGCAAATATAAGAACAAGTTTCATTTTGAGAAGGCTATGATAACACGAAAAATTAATAATACAAGCAAATATAAGAACAAGTTTCATTTTGAGAAGGCTATGATAACACGAAAAATTAATAATACAAGCAAATATAAGAACAAGTTTCATTTTGAGAAGGCTATGATAAAACGAAAAATTAATAATACAAGCAAATATAAGAACAAGTTTCATTTTGAGAAGGCTATGATAACACGAATAATTAATGATACAAGCAAATATAAGAACAAGTTTCATTTTTAGAAGGCTATGATAACACGAAAAATTAATAATACAAGCAAATATAAGAATAAGTTTCATTTTGAGAAGGCTATGATAAAACGAAAAATTAATAATACAAGCAAATATAAGAACAAGTTTCATTTTGAGAAGGCTATGATAACACGAAAAATTAATGATACAAGCAAATATAAGAACAAGTTTCATTTTGAGAAGGCTATGATAACACGAAAAATTAATAATACAAGCAAATATAAGAACAAGTTTCATTTTGAGAAGGCTATGATAACACGAAAAATTAATAATACAAGCAAATATAAGAACAAGTTTCATTTTGAGAAGGCTATGATAAAACGAAAAATTAATAATACAAGCAAATATAAGAACAAGTTTCATTTTGAGAAGGCTATGATAACACGAATAATTAATGATACAAGCAAATATAAGAACAAGTTTCATTTTGAGAAGGCTATGATAACACGAAAAATTAATAATACAAGCAAATATAAGAATAAGTTTCATTTTGAGAAGGCTATGATAAAACGAAAAATTAATAATACAAGCAAATATAAGAACAAGTTTCATTTTGAGAAGGCTATGATAACACGAAAAATTAATGATACAAGCAAATATAAGAACAAGTTTCATTTTGAGAAGGCTATGATAACACGAAAAATTAATAATACAAGCAAATATAAGAACAAGTTTCATTTTGAGAAGGCTATGATAACACGAAAAATTAATAATACAAGCAAATATAAGAACAAGTTTCATTTTGAGAAGGCTATGATAAAACGAAAAATTAATAATACAAGCAAATATAAGAACAAGTTTCATTTTGAGAAGGCTATGATAACACGAATAATTAATGATACAAGCAAATATAAGAACAAGTTTCATTTTGAGAAGGCTATGATAACACGAATAATTAATAATACAAGCAAATATAAGAACAAGTTTCATTTTGAGAAGGCTATGATAACACGAAAAATTAATAATACAAGCAAATATAAGAACAAGTTTCATTTTGAGAAGGCTATGATAAAACGAAAAATTAATAATACAAGCAAATATAAGAACAAGTTTCATTTTGAGAAGGCTATGATAACACGAAAAATTAATAATACAAGCAAATATAAGAACAAGTTTCATTTTGAGAAGGCTATGATAAAACGAAAAATTAATAATACAAGCAAATATAAGAACAAGTTTCATTTTGAGAAGGCTATGATAACACGAAAAATTAATAATACAAGCAAATATAAGAACAAGTTTCATTTTGAGAAGGCTATGATAACACGAAAAATTAATGATACAAGCAAATATAAGAATAAGTTTCATTTTGAGAAGGCTATGATAAAACGAAAAATTAATAATACAAGCAAATATAAGAACAAGTTTCATTTTGAGAAGGCTATGATAAAACGAAAAATTAATAATACAAGCAAATATAAGAACAAGTTTCATTTTGAGAAGGCTATGATAAAACGAAAAATTAATAATACAAGCAAATATAAGAACAAGTTTCATTTTGAGAAGGCTATGATAAAACGAAAAATTAATAATACAAGCAAATATAAGAACAAGTTTCATTTTGAGAAGGCTATGATAACACGAAAAATTAATAATACAAGCAAATATAAGAACAAGTTTCATTTTGAGAAGGCTATGATAACACGAATAATTAATGATACAAGCAAATATAAGAACAAGTTTCATTTTGAGAAGGCTATGATAACACGAAAAATTAATGATACAAGCAAATATAAGAACAAGTTTCATTTTGAGAAGGCTATGATAACACGAATAATTAATGATACAAGCAAATATAAGAACAAGTTTCATTTTGAGAAGGCTATGATAACACGAAAAATTAATAATACAAGCAAATATAAGAACAAGTTTCATTTTGAGAAGGCTATGATAACACGAAAAATTAATAATACAAGCAAATATAAGAACAAGTTTCATTTTGAGAAGGCTATGATAAAACGAAAAATTAATAATACAAGCAAATATAAGAACAAGTTTCATTTTGAGAAGGCTATGATAACACGAATAATTAATGATACAAGCAAATATAAGAACAAGTTTCATTTTGAGAAGGCTATGATAACACGAAAAATTAATAATACAAGCAAATATAAGAACAAGTTTCATTTTGAGAAGGCTATGATAACACGAATAATTAATGATACAAGCAAATATAAGAACAAGTTTCATTTTGAGAAGGCTATGATAACACGAAAAATTAATAATACAAGCAAATATAAGAACAAGTTTCATTTTGAGAAGGCTATGATAACACGAATAATTAATGATACAAGCAAATATAAGAACAAGTTTCATTTTGAGAAGGCTATGATAACACGAAAAATTAATAATACAAGCAAATATAAGAACAAGTTTCATTTTGAGAAGGCTATGATAACACGAATAATTAATGATACAAGCAAATATAAGAACAAGTTTCATTTTGAGAAGGCTATGATAACACGAATAATTAATGATACAAGCAAATATAAGAACAAGTTTCATTTTGAGAAGGCTATGATAACACGAAAAATTAATAATACAAGCAAATATAAGAACAAGTTTCATTTTGAGAAGGCTATGATAACACGAAAAATTAATAATACAAGCAAATATAAGAACAAGTTTCATTTTGAGAAGGCTATGATAAAACGAAAAATTAATGATACAAGCAAATATAAGAACAAGTTTCATTTTGAGAAGGCTATGATAACACGAAAAATTAATAATACAAGCAAATATAAGAACAAGTTTCATTTTGAGAAGGCTATGATAAAACGAAAAATTAATGATACAAGCAAATATAAGAACAAGTTTCATTTTGAGAAGGCTATGATAAAACGAAAAATTAATGATACAAGCAAATATAAGAACAAGTTTCATTTTGAGAAGGCTATGATAACACGAATAATTAATGATACAAGCAAATATAAGAACAAGTTTCATTTTGAGAAGGCTATGATAACACGAATAATTAATGATACAAGCAAATATAAGAACAAGTTTCATTTTGAGAAGGCTATGATAACACGAATAATTAATGATACAAGCAAATATAAGAACAAGTTTCATTTTGAGAAGGCTATGATAACACGAATAATTAATGATACAAGCAAATATAAGAACAAGTTTCATTTTGAGAAGGCTATGATAACACGAAAAATTAATAATACAAGCAAATATAAGAACAAGTTTCATTTTGAGAAGGCTATGATAACACGAAAAATTAATGATACAAGCAAATATAAGAATAAGTTTCATTTTGAGAAGGCTATGATAACACGAAAAATTAATAATACAAGCAAATATAAGAACAAGTTTCATTTTGAGAAGGCTATGATAACACGAATAATTAATGATACAAGCAAATATAAGAACAAGTTTCATTTTGAGAAGGCTATGATAACACGAAAAATTAATAATACAAGCAAATATAAGAACAAGTTTCATTTTGAGAAGGCTATGATAACACGAAAAATTAATAATACAAGCAAATATAAGAACAAGTTTCATTTTGAGAAGGCTATGATAACACGAATAATTAATGATACAAGCAAATATAAGAACAAGTTTCATTTTGAGAAGGCTATGATAACACGAAAAATTAATAATACAAGCAAATATAAGAACAAGTTTCATTTTGAGAAGGCTATGATAACACGAAAAATTAATAATACAAGCAAATATAAGAACAAGTTTCATTTTGAGAAGGCTATGATAACACGAAAAATTAATGATACAAGCAAATATAAGAACAAGTTTCATTTTGAGAAGGCTATGATAAAACGAAAAATTAAATAAAATGTAAATATAACAGAAAATAGAAATAAATAAAAAGGAAAGAAGACATCTGAAAAAATAAGTATGAATTTAATTGACAATAATTCGGACATATTGATATCAAAGCTATATTTTATTTGACCGTACATCCTCCAGGTATCGATGTTTATGAATGGTCTTTATCGATTAGAAACAGCTGATTGAATGGTGCCATTGTTCATAGCTTCAGTCATGACTTGGCCCGAATAGTGGAAGGTCTCCTTCCTTAATGTAGCTGTAATTATACGGCGCATAGACATCTGGGCCATTATCTGTAATTATTTTTAGTTTAGCTCCTGATGAGCCACTAAAAGTGCCAAACCATAGTGATGAGAGATTAAACATTTTTATTAATTAACGTATTTATTTCTTGACATTTCGTCTGGTACGAGAATAAGTGAATTTAATTGAGTCATAGAGGTCCGGTGACCGTCAGTGTTAAGGTTTGAGCACTCAATACTCAATAGCACTAGGGGTGGTGCCTTTTCTTTAGAAAAAGAGAAGGCATCAGGCCTACCCTGGCTAAGAAAGGGTAGTAACCTATAGATAACCCGTCCCAAAATTCTTAGTTAATAATAATGGGCGAAAAATTTAAATAAATCACTTGAATCATATTTCACTAACTTTTTGAATATTATGTTACCCCAAGATATTTCATAGCCTAGTAAAAATAAATGCAATTTAATTATTAAATATTATAATAAAATAATAAATAGTCAGGTTATTTTACTCCTCCATCTTGCTTTGATACAGGCCTTGGTAAGAAAGTATAAATATAGCGGCTGAGTGAGGCAGTAGCCTTTTTGGAACAATCATTGAAAAATACCAGACGACTTGTAGAACCTCCGTCATCTCAACGTGGTTCTCTTTCGTGAAAAATACCCGACGACTTGTAGAACCTCCGTCATCTCAACTTGGTCCTCTTTCGTGAAAAATACCCGACGACTTGTAGAACCTCCGTCATCTCAACGCGGTCCTCTTTCGTGAAAAATACCCGACGACTTGTAGAACCTCCGTCATCTCAGCGCGGTCCTCTTTCGTGAACAATACCCGACGACTTGTAGAACCTCCGTCATCTCAGCGCGGTCCTCTTTCGTGAACAATGCCCGACGACTTGTAGAACCTCCGTCATCTCAGCGCGGTCCTCTTTCGTGAACAATACCCGACGACTTGTAGAACCTCCGTCATCTCAGCGTGCTCCTCTTTCGTGAACAATACCCGACGACTTGTAGAACCTCCGTCATCTCAACGGGGTTCTCTTTCGTGAACAATACCCGACGACTTGTAGAACCTCCGTCATCTCAACGTGGTCCTCTTTCGTGAACAATACCCGACGACTTGTAGAACCTCCGTCATCTCAGCGCGGTCCTCTTTCGTGAACAATACCCGACGACTTGTAGAACCTCCGTCATCTCAGCGTGGTCCTCTTTCGTGAACAATACCCGATGACTTGTAGAACCTCCGTCATCTCAGCGCGGTCCTCTTTCGTGAACAATACCCGACGACTTGTAGAACCTCCGTCATCTCAACGTGGTCCTCTTTCGTGAACAATACCCGACGACTTGTAGAACCTCCGTCATCTCAGCGCGGTCCTCTTTCGTGAACAATACCCGACGACTTGTAGAACCTCCGTCATCTCAACGTGGTCCTCTTTCGTGAACAATACCCGACGACTTGTAGAACCTCCGTCATCTCAGCGCGGTCCTCTTTCGTGAACAATACCCGACGACTTGTAGAACCTCCGTCATCTCAACGTGGTCCTCTTTCGTGAACAATACCCGACGACTTGTAGAACCTCCGTCATCTCAACGTGGTTCTCTTTCGTGAACAATACCCGACCACTTGTAGAACCTCCGTCATCTCAACGTGGTCCTCTTTCGTGAACAATACCCGACGACTTGTAGAACCTCCGTCATCTCAGCGCGGTCCTCTTTCGTGAACAATACCCGACGACTTGTAGAACCTCCGTCATCTCAACGTGGTCCTCTTTCGTGAACAATACCCGACGACTTGTAGAACCTCCGTCATCTCAGCGCGGTCCTCTTTCGTGAACAATACCCGACGACTTGTAGAACCTCCGTCATCTCAACGTGGTCCTCTTTCGTGAACAATACCCGACGACTTGTAGAACCTCCGTCATCTCAACGTGGTTCTCTTTCGTGAACAATACCCGACGACTTGTAGAACCTCCGTCATCTCAACGTGGTTCTCTTTCGTGAACAATACCCGACGACTTGTAGAACCTCCGTCATCTCAACGTGGTCCTCTTTCGTGAACAATACCCGACGAGGGGTCTCCCGTAGTCTAGTGGCTAGCGCGCTGGATTCATAAGCGGGAGATGGTGGGTTCGATTCCCACCTCCGGCAGGAATTTTCTCATCTCAAGGCTCGCTGGGAAAATTCCTCGCTGCACCCTGGATGTCGGCGCTAATGACCTAGAAGTAGACGCGCCGTAAAAAAAAAAAAAAAAAAAAAAAAAAAAAAAATACCCGACGACTTGTAGAACCTCCGTCATCTCAACGTGGTCCTCTTTCGTGAACAATACCCGACGACTTGTAGAACCTCCGTCATCTCAACGTGGTTCTCTTTCGTGAACAATACCCGACGACTTGTAGAACCTCCGTCATCTCAACGCGGTCCTCTTTCGTGAACAATACCCGACGACTTGTAGAACCTCCGTCATCTCAGCGCGGTCCTCTTTCGTGAACAATACCCGACGACTTGTAGAACCTCCGTCATCTCAGCGCGGTCCTCTTTCGTGAAAAATACCCGACGAATTGTAGAACCTCCGTCATCTCAGCGCGGTCCTCTTTCGTGAACAATACCCGACGACTTGTAGAACCTCCGTCATCTCAGCGCGGTCCTCTTTCCTGAAAAATACCCGACTTGTAGAACCTCCGTCATCTCAGCGCGGTCCTCTTTCGTGAAAAATACCCGACGACTTGTAGAACCTCCGTCATCTCAGCGTGCTCCTCTTTCGTGAACAATACCCGACGACTTGTAGAACCTCCGTCATCTCAACGTGGTTCTCTTTCGTGAACAATACCCGACGACTTGTAGAACCTCCGTCATCTCAACGTGGTCCTCTTTCGTGAACAATACCCGACGACTTGTAGAACCTCCGTCATCTCAGCGCGGTCCTCTTTCGTGAAAAATACCCGACGACTTGTAGAACCTCCGTCATCTCAGCGTGCTCCTCTTTCGTGAACAATACCCGACGACTTGTAGAACCTCCGTCATCTCAGCGCGGTCCTCTTTCGTGAACAATACCCGACTTGTAGAACCTCCGTCATCTCAGCTTGACCCTCTTTCGTGAAAAATGTAAAATAGTATAAAAATGTAAAATGAAATATGAAAAGCAAGATTTTAGGCGCTACAACAGGAAACTGACAGTGTCGTAAGCGGAAATTACTCCACCCCTTTCTCTTTTTGCTACCTGGATTTATAGAAATCTGCTCCATTTACTCTTAAATATAATATTTAAAAAAGAAACAATTAAAAACTGAGACAAAAAAAATCGTTGAAGAGAATGAAACCGACATGTTGGGATTTAACATTTTCCTATCCTTCTTTAACTCGAAACGTAATCAAAATTTAAATATCTTCGTTTGGATAAATACAAATTATATATAGAACGATTTAACTGAATCGTTTCAAAGTACCCAAAAGTAGTTACGAAAACTGGTCGTATACACGATACAGATATAGCCTTAAAAATGGTTTAATTCGATTTCCTACTTTAGAAACCGTATAAGATGTTTAACTTGAAGCCTATAAACGGAAACCGTAGCCCTTAGCTACGGTATTTTCCCTCGACTTTGGCTGAAGAAACAGTGCTCAGATGGGGGGATTCACCTGGTTTCAAACTCAACATTTACACATTACACAAAGTATTTTAGCATAAAAATGCTTTAACAATGACTAAACTGAAAACAAACGTTACAACGTTCGCGCATGCGCGGTAGCCATGTACGAAAAAGAAGACTGTATATTATCCAGTACATTACATACGTTTGTCGGGTGGACCTAAAGCATATTTATGTTCCTGGATTGAGCAGAAGGCTCTAAAGGAAATTAATTTGTTTTCCTAGCAGATTTGAACAATTCCTGCGATGGACGTGCATGTCTTTTCCCCACCAATCTTCCTTTAACAGTTCTCATCACAGGTTTCTGGGTTGCGTCTGGGATAGCACCTTCATCGGGGTTCAGGTGTCTTGGGTTGCCTCTCTGACTAGGCTTCTTTGTAGACTACCATCTATAGCTAACACCTTGGCTTGGCCAAGAAGCATTCGTCCCGAATTCGGTGGAAGAAAAGCCCGGACCTATCGCCGTTTCCGGTAGTAAGATTGACTGTGAAAAGACATCACATTTATCGCAGCAAGACAAACAACAGTTCCATCGGCTCTACGCAGTGCCGAAATGGGTCCATACACGAAGGCTAATCTCGAAGGCATCATAATATGATGCCTAACATATTATGTTAAAACGATTATTAATCTATTACAGATTATTATAAAACAACAACAACAACAATAAAAAACAGTTCCGTAAAAGGCCACAAGGGCCCAGAGGGGCGGATACTGTATAGGTATGTGTTTCTTAACCATAAGGCACACTAGGGAGATAGTGTGGTCAGTAATATGCTCCGGCCGCCTAATGTTTTCCCTTTGACAGGTACCCATTTATTAATTAAAGGGCAGCAGAACCTAGGTACGATCTGGGAACCCAAATCCAAACCCCAAACGATGACACTAAAAGATAAAATGCTTAGTGTTAGCTCGTGTTTTAAACCTGGCACCTCCAGTTCATTAGTCTAGTACTCACCACTGAGCTAGCGTCGCCCCGATTCCAAAATAATAAATTTTAAAAATCCTTTAAAGAAATGGACAACTTTCTGATATTACAGAATTGGATTTCTGCGAAATATTACCGTAAGAACC
>OX328126.1:3071417-3120501 GCA_946811695.1 Gonocerus acuteangulatus
CGCCCATGCCTGGTGTAGTAAATCCTGCCTAGATATCCCAGGATAGCGAAAACCGTAGACACAATAACTAACAACTGATTAGAAATCTGACATTTTTACCAATGAATGACTTGTTTCTTCCTTTTACCTATTTCTCCTTGATGGTTTTCTTTTTCCTTCTGTTGAGATTTATTAATTTGTCAACATTTAAATGTATAAATAATTATCCTTTTCTAAAACTATTCAATATGTAAAGTTTAATATTGCACTAATATTTCTAAAGTGACACAACTCGAAATAAAACTCAACTGAGAATGTGTCACTCTTGCCTATGTAGAGGGAATAGCATTAAGACAGGAAGAGTGACACAAGTTCCCTCTGGTGTAGAAGCTCTGAAGCTAGGTACATACACTCTTGCCTATGTAGATGGAATAGAATTAAGACAGGAAGAGTGACACAAGTTCCCTCTGGTGTAGAAGCTCTGAAGCTAGGTACATACACTCTTGCCTATGTAGAGGGAATAGCATTAAGACAGGAAGAGTGACACAAGTTCCCTCTGGTGTAGAAGCTCTGAAGCTAGGTACATACACTCTTGCCTATGTAGATGGAATAGCATTAAGACAGGAAGAGTGACACAAGTTCCCTCTGGGGTAGAAGCTCTGAAGCTAGGTACATACACTCTTGCCTATGTAGAGGGAATAGCATTAAGACAGGAAGAGTGACACAAGTTCCCTCTGGTGTAGAAGCTCTGAAGCTAGGTACATACACTCTTGCCTATGTAGAGGGAGTAGCATTAAGACAGGAAGAGTGAAACAAGTTCCCTCTGGTGTAGAAGCTCTGAAGCTAGGTACATACACTCTTGCCTATGTAGAGTGAATAGCATTAAGAGAGGAAGAGTAAAAATAGTTCCCTCTGGTGTAGAAGCTCTGAAGCTAGGTACATACACTCTTGCCTATGTAGATGGAATAGCATTAAGACAGGAAGAGTGATACAAGTTCCCTCTGGTGTAGAAGCTCTGAAGCTAGGTACATACAGTTCTGATGGTTCATAAAGAGATATTTACCATGTCTTACATAGTTCCCTCTGGTGTAGAAGCTCTGAAGCTAGGTACATACACTCTTGCCTATGTAGAGGGAATAGCATTAAGACAGGAAGAGTGACACAAGTTCCCTCTGGTGTAGAAGCACTGAAGCTAGGTACATACACTCTTGCCTATGTAGAGTGAATAGCATTAAGAGAGGAAGAGTAAAAATAGTTCCCTCTGGTGTAGAAGCTCTGAAGCTAGGTACATACACTCTTGCCTATGTAGATGGAATAGCATTAAGACAGGAAGAGTGATACAAGTTCCCTCTGGTGTAGAAGCTCTGAAGCTAGGTACATACAGTTCTGATGGTTCATAAAGAGATATTTACCATGTCTTACATAGTTCCCTCTGGTGTAGAAGCTCTGAAGCTAGGTACATACACTCTTGCCTATGTAGAGGGAATAGCATTAAGACAGGAAGAGTGACACAAGTTCCCTCTGGGGTAGAAGCTCTGAAGCTAGGTACATACACTCTTGCCTATGTAGAGGGAATAGCATTAAGACAGGAAGAGTGACACAAGTTCCCTCTGGTGTAGAAGCTCTGAAGCTAGGTACATACACTCTTGCCTATGTAGAGGGAGTAGCATTAAGACAGGAAGAGTGAAACAAGTTCCCTCTGGTGTAGAAGCACTGAAGCTAGGTACATACACTCTTGCCTATGTAGAGTGAATAGCATTAAGAGAGGAAGAGTAAAAATAGTTCCCTCTGGTGTAGAAGCTCTGAAGCTAGGTACATACACTCTTGCCTATGTAGATGGAATAGCATTAAGACAGGAAGAGTGATACAAGTTCCCTCTGGTGTAGAAGCTCTGAAGCTAGGTACATACAGTTCTGATGGTTCATAAAGAGATATTTACCATGTCTTACATAGTTCCCTCTGGTGTAGAAGCTCTGAAGCTAGGTACATACACTCTTGCCTATGTAGAGTGAATAGCATTAAGAGAGGAAGAGTAAAAATAGTTCCCTCTGGTGTAGAAGCTCTGAAGCTAGGTACATACACTCTTGCCTATGTAGAGGGAATAGCATTAAGACAGGAAGAGTGACACAAGTTCCCTCTGGTGTAGAAGCACTGAAGCTAGGTACATACACTCTTGCCTATGTAGAGTGAATAGCATTAAGAGAGGAAGAGTAAAAATAGTTCCCTCTGGTGTAGAAGCTCTGAAGCTAGGTACATACACTCTTGCCTATGTAGAGGGAATAGCATTAAGACAGGAAGAGTGATACAAGTTCCCTCTGGTGTAGAAGCTCTGAAGCTAGGTACATACACTCTTGCCTATGTAGATGGAATAGCATTAAGACAGGAAGAGTGATACAAGTTCCCTCTGGTGTAGAAGCTCTGAAGCTAGGTACATACACTCTTGCCTATGTAGATGGAATAGCATTAAGACAGGAAGAGTGACACAAGTTCCCTCTGGTGTAGAAGCTCTGAAGCTAGGTACATACAGTTCTGATGGTTCATAAAGAGATATTTACCATGTCTTTCATAGTTCCCTCTGTTGTAGAAGCTCTGAAGCTAGGTACATACAGTTCTGATGGTTCATAAAGAGATATTTACCATGTCTTTCATAGTTCCCTCTGGTGTAGAAGCTCTGAAGCTAGGTACATACAGTTCTGATGGTTCATAAAGAGATATTTACCATGTCTTTCATAGTCAGAACTACGACGGTGTGAATAAAACCGAGTTTTGAGTTGTGTCACTTTAGAAATACTAGTGGGATATGTAAGGCTCTAAAATTCTATCATATAATATGTTCAAATATTATATATAGATATATCTCCTTCAGAACTCCTCAAAGCTGTCATGAAATCACATTCTAAGTCCAAAGGTTCGGACAGTATACCCGTGGAGCTTATTAAACTTTCCCTTCCTGTTATCCTACCCCACCTACTCCACATATACAATTATTCTTTGCAAAACTCCGTCTTTCCCACATCATGGAAGAAAGCAATTGTTCATCCCTTAAACAAAATTTCCAATCCAATTGTTCCCACCGACTTCCGTCCTATTTCTATCCTTTCCAATCTTTCTAAACCACTTGAACGCCTCGTACAATCCCAAATATCCGTCTTTCTACAACCCCGCTTAAACTCCCACCAATCTGGCTTTCGTCCAGGTTACTCCACCCAATCCGCACTTCTAAAAATTACGCACGACCTCCAATCCGCTATTGATCTCAAAAGAATTTCCATCCTTATACTCCTAGATTTCAGTAAAGCGTTCGATACCATTGACCATGACATACTCCTTTCAAAACTCCAATCTTTTTCTTTCTCTAACAGTGCTCTGACCTGGTTTCAATCCTTCATTTCTAACCGCTCCCAATCAGTAGCCATTCCAAACAAACCCCAATCCTCCTCCCTTACACTAGACCGAGGTGTCGCACAGGGATCCTCTCTATCCCCAACACTGTTTGCAGCCTACATAAATGATCTCCCATCCTCTATCCTATTTTGCAACTTCCACATGTATGCCGATGATTCCCAAATCTACCTTTCCTTCCCCCCCTCTGAGCTATTAGAAGCAGCAAGAAAAATTCAGGAAGACTTGGACAGGATCACAGCTTGGGCCAAGACCAACAAATTATTGATGAATGCTGAAAAGTCCAAAGCGATAGTGATAGGCTCAGCTCCTTAAACCTTAAACTATTTAACCGTTCCCGTCACCTCCTCCCTACTCCTACACGTCAGCTTCTTGTATCTTCTCTAGTGTTCCCCCACTTCGACTATGGTTGCCTGGTTTATGGAGGGCTCACTGGGGAGCTTGAGGTTCGTCTTAAGCGATTAATGAACAGTTTTCTCAGATTTATCCTCGATACCCCCAGGGATGCCCATATTTCACACCGGTATTCCGAGTTGAAGTGGCTATTTCCATCAATTCGACGACAATATTTTCTAGGTTCCTTCCTTTACCAAACCATTTCTTCCAAATCTCCTTCCTATATTTACAACCTCCTGCAGTTTAAATCGGCTGTCCATTCCCGTGGTACCCGCTCCCGTCCCTCCGATCTCTATCCTCCCACTCATAAAACAGCCTTCTTCGACCGTTCCTTCATCTCCCGAGCCTCCTCCTTCTGGAACTCTATCCCTCTTTCCATTCGACACTCTCCTTCCTTACCTGTCTTTAAATCCCGCCTCTTTGCTTTTCTCCTATCCTCCCAGGAAGACGCTTCTTAAAATTTCACCACCAGGAAGACCTGATTACCTTTGTAAATTATATTGCTGTTTTTTTCTCGTGTTTATGCATTTTCCTAGTTTATATCTTTTTATAGCCCCCATTCCTCTAATATTTATTCAACTTTTTAATATTTATTTGTTTATTTAAACTCTTTAATTTTATTCCCATCCCCCTCTGATCATTGTATCATCATTGCCCCATTCCAATGAATGTACATATTTACTTATATTTCATTTTATTATTTAAGGCTTCACATATAATATTTGTATTAGTTGCTTTTTTTGTTTTGTTCTTTTATACTTTTGTTTTTCTTTATTCATATTTATATTTTTAGGTTAAATTTGTTTATTGTTTATTTTGTACTTATTTTTATTCTTATGGGACGAAGTCCCAGAATAAAGTTTTTTTTTCATTCATTCATTCATTTCATTCAAATATTTTCTCTTGTTAAATGATGTCATATGTATGACATAGTTATGTACGAGAAATTGATCTGATTAGGGGCGGAATTGGTAAAATCTGCTTGATTATATGAGTCCTTCTGATAGCTCAGGACAAATTATTAAATATGATAATGAACTAGCCTAATATTACCAAGATTATTAATCCTAATTACCTAGTCATTATTGAATACGGTTCGTAACTTCCTAGAAATCACACTAATTATTATTTCATTAAATAAGTCCTTCATTGTAAAAAAATTACCACTATTTTCAAGAACAAAACTAAAATTAACGAGAAAATAAACGTTTGTTTACCAGGATGTTACTTTAAACACATGACTAAAAAATGTTTAAGAGTATTACAGTAAAACTTGGTTTTATTATTTCCACTAACCGCAAACCTAACACAATACATACATATTGATACGACACTAGTTATACAAGACAAAATGCTTATTCATAAAGTTTTTTTCTTAAAACGTCAAAACAGAAACGTTAGATGGAAAATTTTATTATTGGAGCTGATTCACATTTTTCCCTCCTTATCTATAGATATAATAAAATTCTAACGGATCGCTGTCTGTACCTGGAAGATATATGGGGAAAATACTATTGGGGGCCTTTATCAATGCAATAGTACCCAAAACAATGATTCTTAGAATTTGTGTCTGTTTATCTGTATGTTTGTAAAAGCTAATCTCAGAATCGGCTTATCCGATTTAGATGCGGCTTTCATTAATATATTGTGGTAAGCTTCTCTTAGCATTTGGAGTTTGTTTCATGTCAATCGGGTCATAAAAAAAACATTGTAAAGAATCACGTCGTCGTTTGTAGGTTGTAGGCCGCGCCACTGCCTATAGCATTCAATTAATAATAATTTAATTTTAGTTTTTATTTTATTTTGTTACAATTTTTGTTTAGATATAGTTTATTCTAAGAAGTGAATGTAGTTTTAGATTTAGTTTATTCTAAGAAGTGAATGTAGTTTTAGATTTAGTTTATTCTAAGAAGTGAATGTAGTTTTAGATTTAGTTTATTCTAAGAAGTGAATGTAGTTTTAGATTTAGTTTATTCTAAGAAGTGAATGTAGTTTTAGATTTAGTTTATTCTAAGAAGTGAATGTAGTTTTAGATTTAGTTTATTCTAAGAAGTGAATGTAGTTTTAGATTTAGTTTATTCTAAGAAGTGAATGTAGTTTTAGATTTAGTTTATTCTAAGAAGTGAATGTAGTTTTAGATTTAGTTTATTCTAAGAAGTGAATGTAGTTTTAGATATAGTTTATTCTAAGAAGTGAATGTAGTTTTAGATTTAGTTTATTCTAAGAAGTGAATGTAGTTTTAATTTCAGTTTTTAGTTTTGTCCAACATTGAATACAGAGATGAATATTATTGATTTAATTTTATTTTGTAATAAACAAGAAAATGTTTTACATTTTTCGACCTGTATTATTGTTAACCTAATCAAATGTTATTTAAAGGGACTACATTCGAAGTAATAATTTGGTGATAAAAAGTAACTGGGAGCCTTAATATAAAAAGACCCGGAATTTATTTACTTTTCTTAGCTCATGGAAGTTGGCCTTCTTTAACTATTTTATCAAGAATACAAAAAAAAAAAAATTACCAATAAGTTCCAAGAAGAGCTTGGTTGTTTTCGAGGAATGGATGTCCGTCGGTCTTTTTGATTTTCTAATCGGCAATTCTACAAAGGGAAATGAAATACTCCGAGTGGTAGATAATTCTGGAGGTTAGTCCTGGAGGTTTTCGGAGATAAAATCTTAACGTACAAACTGAATAGATGTGAAGGAGGATAAGTATCGGCCAAGTCACGGAATCCATAAAGAGGAGAACGCTTTCTGCGCAGCTATTCTACAGATCTGCGCAGAAATACTATCTTCCTGTATGCTATTTCCGATGAGAGATTAACTTCAAAGCTATAGGATAGGTTGGGCGACAAGGATTACAGCAAACACAGTACGATCATAGTCAAAATATTATGAGTATTTTTTACTTCGTTAATGCTAATATAAATTAATTTAAATTGCATTATTAACATGTGATTCTATTGTCATACAGTGATTACATTTTTGTTTGTTTTGTGTTTAACGGCTCATCAACTATTTGGCTATTAGCGCCGGGCTATCTACAGGTTGCCACCCTTTTATAATGCCAACTGCAAGTCGGTCACCCATTCAGGTTCCGAGCACGCCCGACGTTGCTTAACTTCGGTGATCTACGGGAACCGGTGCACTCATCGTGGCTATGGCCGTTGGCACAGTAATTACATGTTCAACAACGTACTTGTAAACGTGCGCATGTGCAGGGATGTAAAAATTGTGAAATAAAGAACTCTCATTTGAAATGTTGATAAACCATTTATTAAAAAATAATTTTTAATTTTAAGGGCCCCCTCAGCCACCTTAACCTGTCGCTTAAGCTTATATTCGCTATGCTCGCTCAAGAAGATATCAAAACTCTAGTTATTCGCTAAAATTAATAGAATTCTATTAATTTTAGCGAGTTGGATTGAGTTAGAGTTTTGATATCTTCTTGAGCGAGCGTAGCAAGCGGAAACGCATAGCACGTATGCCCTTAATGCGAAATAATATATAATATAAATATAAATTAAAAATTCACTCTCAAGTGAATGGCCTATTACGTTAACTGTTAAAAATATTATAATTGAAAACGTATGGTTTTATTGAAAAATGAATTTGCGTTAACGAAGTAAAGACCCAATATTATTCGTGGCTTTTCTAGAAATAGAAGCATCAGCCTTATCTGGCCTAGAAAAGGGTGATAACTTATAGAAATAGAAGCATCAGCCTTATCTGGCCTAGAAAAGGGTGCTAACTTATAGAAATAGAAGCATCAGCCTTATCTGGCCTAGAAAAGGGTGCTAACTTATAGAAATAGAAGCATCAGCCTTATCTGGCCTAGAAAAGGGTGCTAACTTATAGAAATAGAAGCATCAGCCTTATCTGGCCTAGAAAAGGGTGCTAACTTATAGAAATAGAAGCATCAGCCTTATCTGGCCTAGAAAAGGGTGCTAACTTATAGAAATAGAAGCATCAGCCTTATCTGGCCTAGAAAAGGGTGCTAACTTATAGAAATAGAAGCATCAGCCTTATCTGGCCTAGAAAAGGGTGATAACTTATAGAAATAGAAGCATCAGCCTTATCTGGCCTAGAAAAGGGTGCTAACTTATAGAAATAGAAGCATCAGCCTTATCTGGCCTAGAAAAGGGTGCTAACTTATAGAAATAGAAGCATCAGCCTTATCTGGCCTAGAAAAGGGTGCTAACTTATAGAAATAGAAGCATCAGCCTTATCTGGCCTAGAAAAGGGTGATAACTTATAGAAATAGAAGCATCAGCCTTATCTGGCCTAGAAAAGGGTGATAACTTATAGAAATAGAAGCATCAGCCTTATCTGGCCTAGAAAAGGGTGATAACTTATAGAAATAGAAGCATCAGCCTTATCTGGCCTAGAAAAGGGTGATAACTTATAGAAATAGAAGCATCAGCCTTATCTGGCCTAGAAAAGGGTGCTAACTTATAGAAATAGAAGCATCAGCCTTATCTGGCCTAGAAAAGGGTGCTAACTTATAGAAATAGAAGCATCAGCCTTATCTGGCCTAGAAAAGGGTGATAACTTATAGAAATAGAAGCATCAGCCTTATCTGGCCTAGAAAAGGGTGATAACTTATAGAAATAGAAGCATCAGCCTTATCTGGCCTAGAAAAGGGTGATAACTTATAGAAATAGAAGCATCAGCCTTATCTGGCCTAGAAAAGGGTGATAACTTATAGAAATAGAAGCATCAGCCTTATCTGGCCTAGAAAAGGGTGATAACTTATAGAAATAGAAGCATCAGCCTTATCTGGCCTAGAAAAGGGTGCTAACTTATAGAAATAGAAGCATCAGCCTTATCTGGCCTAGAAAAGGGTGCTAACTTATAGAAATAGAAGCATCAGCCTTATCTGGCCTAGAAAAGGTTGCTAACTTATAGAAATAGAAGCATCAGCCTTATCTGGCCTAGAAAAGGGTGCTAACTTATAGAAATAGAAGCATCAGCCTTATCTGGCCTAGAAAAGGGTGATAACTTATAGAAATAGAAGCATCAGCCTTATCTGGCCTAGAAAAGGGTGATAACTTATAGAAATAGGAGCATCAGCCTTATCTGGCCTAGAAAAGGGTGCTAACTTATAGAAATAGAAGCATCAGCCTTATCTGGCCTAGAAAAGGGTGATAACTTATAGAAATAGAAGCATCAGCCTTATCTGGCCTAGAAAAGGGTGATAACTTATAGAAATAGAAGCATGAGCCTTATCTGGCCTAGAAAAGGGTGATAACTTATAGAAATAGAAGCATCAGCCTTATCTGGCCTAGAAAAGGGTGCTAACTTATAGAAATAGAAGCATCAGCCTTATCTGGCCTAGAAAAGGGTGCTAACTTATAGAAATAGAAGCATCAGCCTTATCTGGCCTAGAAAAGGGTGCTAACTTATAGAAATAGAAGCATCAGCCTTATCTGGCCTAGAAAAGGGTGCTAACTTATAGAAATAGAAGAATCAGCCTTATCTGGCCTAGAAAAGGGTGATAACTTATAGAAATAGAAGCATCAGCCTTATCTGGCCTAGAAAAGGGTGCTAACTTATAGAAATAGAAGCATCAGCCTTATCTGGCCTAGAAAAGGGTGATAACTTATAGAAATAGAAGCATCAGCCTTATCTGGCCTAGAAAAGGGTGCTAACTTATAGAAACGCTCCGCCAATTATAAAATCATTCATTTAAATAAAGCAATTTTTCGATGACAAAGATACGTTTTTTTTTTTTTTTTTTTTTTTTTTTTTTTTTTTTTTTTTTTTTTTTTTTTTTAACTTATTCCCATATATATATATATATATATATATATATATATATATATATATATATATATATTTCTATTTGTATGCACACTATTTATAAATATTTTTATAAGAAAAATAGAATAAAACTTTTTTTAAGGAGATATATTTAAACATTATAAGATAAAAAGATAAAAATAATTTTATTGTCCAAAGAAATATAAACAAATAAAATGAATTTTTACAATTAATTAAATACAAGTATTTAAACATTATTAAGAAGATAAACAGGGCTAGTTTTCAGTTATCGGATTGATTTAAGAATATATCACAAGGGCAAAGGAAATGGGACAAATGATACTTTATTAACATACCTGAGCAGTGTAGGACTTTATTAACATACCTGAGCAGTGTAGGACTTTATTAACATACCTGAGCAGTGTAGGACTTTATTAACATACCTGAGCAGTGTAGGACTTTATTTACATACCTGAGCAGTGTAGGACTTTATTAACATACCTGAGCAGTGTAGGACTTTATTAACATACCTGAGCAGTGTAGGACTTTATTAACATACCTGAGCAGTGTAGGACTTTATTTACATACCTGAGCAGTGTAGGACTTTATTAACATACCTGAGCAGTGTAGGACTTTATTAACATACCTGAGCAGTGTAGGACTTTATTAACATACCTGAGCAGTGTAGGACTTTATTTACATACCTGAGCAGTGTAGGACTTTATTAACATACCTGAGCAGTGTAGGACTTTATTAACATACCTGAGCAGTGTAGGACTTTATTAACATACCTGAGCAGTGTAGGACTTTATTAACATACCTGAGCAGTGTAGGACTTTATTAACATACCTGAGCAGTGTAGGACTTTATTAACATACCTGAGCAGTGTAGGACTTTATTTACATACCTGAGCAGTGTAGGACTTTATTAACATACCTGAGCAGTGTAGGACTTTATTAACATACCTGAGCAGTGTAGGACTTTATTAACATACCTGAGCAGTGTAGGACTTTATTTACATACCTGAGCAGTGTAGGACTTTATTAACATACCTGAGCAGTGTAGGACTTTATTAACATACCTGAGCAGTGTAGGACTTTATTAACATACCTGAGCAGTGTAGGACTTTATTAACATACCTGAGCAGTGTAGGACTTTATTTACATACCTGAGCAGTGTTTATTTACATACCTGAGCGGTGTAGGACTTTATTAACATACCTGAGCAGTGTAGGACTTTATTAACATACCTGAGCAGTGTAGGACTTTATTAACATACCTGAGCAGTGTAGGACTTTATTTACATACCTGAGCGGTGTAGGACTTTATTAACATACCTGAGCAGTGTAGGACTTTATTAACATACCTGAGCAGTGTAGGACTTTATTAACATACCTGAGCAGTGTAGGACTTTATTTACATACCTGAGCGGTGTAGGACTTTATTAACATACCTGAGCAGTGTAGGACTTTATTAACATACCTGAGCAGTGTAGGACTTTATTAACATACCTGAGCAGTGTAGGACTTTATTAACATACCTGAGCAGTGTAGGACTTTATTTACATACCTGAGCGGTGTAGGACTTTATTAACATACCTGAGCAGTGTAGGACTTTATTAACATACCTGAGCAGTGTAGGACTTTATTAACATACCTGAGCAGTGTAGGACTTTATTTACATACCTGAGCGGTGTAGGACTTTATTAACATACCTGAGCAGTGTAGGACTTTATTTACATACCTGAGCGGTGTAGGACTTTATTAACATACCTGAGCAGTGTAGGACTTTATTTACATACCTGAGCGGTGTAGGACTTTATTAACATACCTGAGCAGTGTAGGACTTTATTAACATACCTGAGCAGTGTAGGACTTTATTAACATACCTGAGCAGTGTAGGACTTTATTAACATACCTGAGCAGTGTAGGACTTTATTTACATACCTGAGCGGTGTAGGACTTTATTAACATACCTGAGCAGTGTAGGACTTTATTTACATACCTGAGCGGTGTAGGACTTTATTAACATACCTGAGCAGTGTAGGACTTTATTAACATACCTGAGCAGTGTAGGACTTTATTAACATACCTGAGCAGTGTAGGACTTTATTAACATACCTGAGCAGTGTAGGACTTTATTAACATACCTGAGCAGTGTAGGACTTTATTAACATACCTGAGCGGTGTAGGACTTTATTAACATACCTGAGCAGTGTAGGACTTTATTAACATACCTGAGCAGTGTAGGACTTTATTAACATACCTGAGCAGTGTAGGACTTTATTAACATACCTGAGCAGTGTAGGACTTTATTAACATACCTGAGCAGTGTAGGACTTTATTAACATACCTGAGCAGTGTAGGACTTTATTTACATACCTGAGCAGTGTAGGACTTTATTAACATACCTGAGCAGTGTAGGACTTTATTAACATACCTGAGCAGTGTAGGACTTTATTAACATACCTGAGCAGTGTAGGACTTTATTAACATACCTGAGCGGTGTAGGACTTTATTAACATACCTGAGCAGTGTAGGACTTTATTAACATACCTGAGCAGTGTAGGACTTTATTAACATACCTGAGCAGTGTAGGACTTTTTCCTATATTTTCTTAAATCTCTCGAAAAATGTCAAAGTGTAACTTTAACATTGGAAATCCTAATAAATTCTCTATCGAATTGATTTGACCGTTAATTTCTGTAAAAGCATATTTTTTATAATTTAATAAAACTTGGCGGTTTCAAAGCCAGAGATTCTTAATAAATAAATTTACTGATGCAATATACAATGAAGGGTCTCCCCGTGATCTAGTGATCTCCCCGGCTAACTCCTTGGATTGTTACGCGAGAGTTAAGGGTCCCCCCCTTCCGAAAAAAAAAACAATTTATTCCATTTGTTTTCAATCTCAATTTTTTTTTGTTCGTTTGCGTTATTTTATTAATTATTTTCGACAAATATTCATTCTTTCTATTCAATTTATTTTATTTTATATTAGTATTTATATTAATTATATATTTCCTTATCTTTAACCTCATTCATTTTTTTTTTGATAATTTTAACGTCCATTATTATTAACTAAGACTTTTGGGACGGGTTATCTATAGGTTACCACCCTTCTCCAGCAAGGATAGGGCTGATGCCTTTACTTTTTTCTAAGGAAAAGCCACCATCCCATAGTGGGAATCGAACCACTATCAAACTATTAAGTGTTCACGCCTTAACACTCACGGCTACCGGGCCTCCCATATTTTAATTTAAAAAAAAAACGTATATTGGAGTATGCGATTTTAATTAAAAAGCGTATATTTGAGTATGGGATGACGGAGACTAAAGGAAATCACCACCCAGCCGGTCTGTATCGTAGCGAGTGCCGCTCTTCTGCTAAACGGTCGGTCGCTTTGTCGCTCATAGCTCATCGCTCATCGCTCGTATCGTAGCCGAGGCCTTATGATTGTAAATGACATCTCCTTATGCCAGGGTTGATATCACCAGCTGATATTATCCAAATAACCACCTGTTTGCTATTCCCCATTCCGAAGCACGATTACACTACGACATTGCATAATATCATACACGATTATGAGCAACCTATGAAGCAAGTCTAATTGTATTTAGATCGAAGTGAGGAATATGGAATGGTCGATTGTTCCTTTCCTAGTGGTTGCGCAATCCATCTTAAAGCGATTCCGTTCTGCCCACGATTAGGCAGGAAATCGTGTGAAAACCAACCCAGTTCTGGGAAATATTATTTCGTATTTTCCCTTCAAACTCATTCGAATGTTTCCCCGGAATGAATTGAATTATATAAAAGCCATGAGCTCGTGGGAAATCGGTTCAATGCGCATGCTTCGTCGGACACGCTTGAGGTTAAGTACGGTTATAATTGCGGTCAAAATAATAACATTCATGGAATTTCCTTGCTCCATATTGGGAGGAAATAGGATCATGAGATTGTTAAAGATTCAATTAGTCATGGACTAGTTTCGCGCAGAACTAGTAGAAATACAGAACAAAACGAACCCTTTAATACAGTAGAGTCCCGTCAATCCAAAAATCCACCTACTTCCAAGAGTACTAAGGGAACAAATAATTTTGGTAAAACTCCTTGCGTCGAGGTTAGCTGAGTGGTAGAGAACTCGATTAATGAACTGGAGGACCCAGGTACAAAACCCGAGCATAGTACTAAAGATTTTATATTCTAGTGTCGTCATTCGGGGGTTGGATTTTGTGATCGTCCCTAGGCTCACCCAGCCTTTCATTAATTAATTAATTAATGGGTACCCGCAGAGGGAAAATTCAGGTGGCCGGAGCTTAGTACTGACCTCACTATCTCCCTAGTGTGCCGTATGGTCATGAATCAGTATCTGCCCCTCTGGGTCTTTGTGGCCTGTTACGGGACTGATTTTTTTTTTTTTTATCAAATTCCTGAATTGGAAAAAGTAAAGAAAACAATTTTTTTTTAATTTTAATTTTTTTTTAAAGTTATGTAGTCAGTTTAATATTAATTAAGAAACTTGTAATTTTGCAATTCCTCTGTGGAGCTGAAAACCCAAAATGCAGTCTTAATTAACATTGTTCGAATCTACTCACTGTATGTTAGGGTGCGTTTACACCTGACACTTCTCGCAGGAAATATATGTCAGGTGTCGGATAGATATTCTCTTGAAGGTTTACATACTGACAGAAATAGCTAGACATTTATGTCATGGATATGTATAGGACAGTTCTGGATTTGGTAAAAACCAAAAGCACAAATAATCAGTGTTTACATCTGTTGGTATAGAAGTGTCGACAATACAGCTAGTAGCCAAGATATTTATCTCTGAAATTAAATTCTTCTCGTAAAAATCTGTGTTTACACCTGGTGGTATAGAAGTGTCGACACTTATATCTCCTGATAGAAATATATATCTCAGACATAAATTGCTCATGGTTTACACTAGTCGCAATTTCTGTCTGATATAAATTTCCTGCAATAACTAGCAAGTGTAAACCCACCCTCATGAAAAATATTTAGTCAAGACGTAAAAATCTAACCATTACAGCCAGTGCTACTCCTCTGACGTAATTAAAACTCCTTGAAGAAGTAATGTATATATATAAATATATATATATATATATATATATATATATATATATATATATATATAACTATAAATGTATCGAATAAAGCATTATAATGTAGTGATATTCGATATGTGATTCATTATATTATTAAATGAATAAGAATTTTTCTAAAAAGGTTTAGAACTCTTTGAACTCCCATTGATATCTTGGATATATTCCCCCAGTAACTGGTTAGACCTGTGACTTCATAAGAAATATACTCGTTCCGCTATAGCACGTACAACCTTCCTTCTCCGTACATTCAGAATGAAGAAGACTTTCTTACTACTCATGCTTTTATGAATGGACAATGGAAGTAATCACATATCTATCTTATCGGATTATATTACCAGTCCGACACGCAGGAACTGCATCATCTTAGTGCTTCTCCTTACTTACAACTAGTGTCATTTGGATAGCTTAGAATAGAAACAGTTAATATATTGTCTTAATACTTTATTAAAAATAGCTGTTACCTAGTGTGCCATGCTACACCTACTTTCTGTCTATGACTCTCCCGTATCAAGGTCTACTTGATACCTAGTTGTCTATACCCAGTTACGAAAATCGGTCAAACGATGTGAATTTGTTTCAGTTCATAATGATACCGGCAGAGGCCAGCACAACAGCACTTCATCTAACAGCCGACCGAGGCCAGCACCACAGCCTGCGAGTAGATAGCTCTTATCAAAGAAAGGCCAGCACTCCTTAGTTAGACAGTGACTGTTGAAATAAATTTGAAATAAACTGCATTACATGATTATATAATGATGTAAAGTCATCAATGATTTCGAGTTATTCTAATTATCAAGAACATCAACAAATAAATTTGAGACATTATTCAAAATGGCCGTCACAATCTGAATGGTCCAGTGCAGCCAATTTTTCTTGAACAAAACTTTTGACCAAATTTTGAAATTTACTATTTTGACCTAGCCTAGGATATTTCTCCTATCAAGACCTACCTGTGTTCCAAGTTTGGTCAAAATCGGTCAAACGGTATAGATTTGTATAAGGAACAAACAAACAGACAAACAGAAAAACAGACAGACACGAGATTTTTATATATATAGAAGTAAACATATGTAAAAATATAAAATGAAATTTCAAAGGAAGATGTTAGGTGCAACACCAGGAGACTGACAGTATCCTGAGAGGAAGTTCATTTAGGCACCGATATGTCAGCAATTTCAAAGGAAGATGTTAGGTGCAACACCAGGAGACTGACAGTATCCTGAGAGGAAGTTCATTTAGGCACCGATATGTCAGCAATTTCAAAGGAAGATGTTAGGTGCAACACCAGGAGACTGACAGTATCCTGAGAGGAAGTTCATTTAGGCACCGATATGTCAGCAATTTCAAAGGAAGATGTTAGGTGCTACACCAGGAGACTGACAGTATCCTGAGAGGAAGTTCATTTAGGCACCGATATGTCAGCAATTTCAAAGGAAGATGTTAGGTGCAACACCAGGAGACTGACAGTATCCTGAGAGGAAGTTCATTTAGGCACCGATATGTCAGCAATTTCAAAGGAAGATGTTAGGTGCAACACCAGGAGACTGACAGTATCCTGAGAGGAAGTTCATTTAGGCACCGATATGTCAGCAATTTCAAAGGAAGATGTTAGGTGCAACACCAGGAGACTGACAGTATCCTGAGAGGAAGTTCATTTAGGCACCGATATGTCAGCAATTTCAAAGGAAGATGTTAGGTGCAACACCAGGAGACTGACAGTATCCTGAGAGGAAGTTCATTTAGGCACCGATATGTCAGCAATTTCAAAGGAAGATGTTAGGTGCAACACCAGGAGACTGACAGTATCCTGAGAGGAAGTTCATTTAGGCACCGATATGTCAGCAATTTCAAAGGAAGATGTTAGGTGCAACACCAGGAGACTGACAGTATCCTGAGAGAAAGTTCATTTAGGCACCGATATGTCAGCAATTTCAAAGGAAGATGTTAGGTGCAACACCAGGAGACTGACAGTATCCTGAGAGAAAGTTCATTTAGGCACCGATATGTCAGCAATTTCAAAGGAAGATGTTAGGTGCAACACCAGGAGACTGACAGTATCCTGAGAGGAAGTTCATTTAGGCACCGATATGTCAGCAATTTCAAAGGAAGATGTTAGGTGCAACACCAGGAGACTGACAGTATCCTGAGAGGAAGTTCATTTAGGCACCGATATGTCAGCAATTTCAAAGGAAGATGTTAGGTGCAACACCAGGAGACTGACAGTATCCTGAGAGGAAGTTCATTTAGGCACCGATATGTCAGCAATTTCAAAGGAAGATGTTAGGTGCAACACCAGGAGACTGACAGTATCCTGAGAGGAAGTTCATTTAGGCACCGATATGTCAGCAATTTCAAAGGAAGATGTTAGGTGCAACACCAGGAAACTGACAGTATCCTGAGAGGAAGTTCATTTAGGCACCGATATGTCAGCAATTTCAAAGGAAGATGTTAGGTGCAACACCAGGAGACTGACAGTATCCTGAGAGGAAGTTCATTTAGGCACCGATATGTCAGCAATTTCAAAGGAAGATGTTAGGTGCAACACCAGGAGACTGACAGTATCCTGAGAGGAAGTTCATTTAGGCACCGATATGTCAGCAATTTCAAAGGAAGATGTTAGGTGCAACACCAGGAGACTGACAGTATCCTGAGAGGAAGTTCATTTAGGCACCGATATGTCAGCAATTTCAAAGGAAGATGTTAGGTGCAACACCAGGAGACTGACAGTATCCTGAGAGGAAGTTCATTTAGGCACCGATATGTCAGCAATTTCAAAGGAAGATGTTAGGTGCAACACCAGGAGACTGACAGTATCCTGAGAGAAAGTTCATTTAGGCACCGATATGTCAGCAATTTCAAAGGAAGATGTTAGGTGCAACACCAGGAGACTGACAGTATCCTGAGAGGAAGTTCATTTAGGCACCGATATGTCAGCAATTTCAAAGGAAGATGTTAGGTGCAACACCAGGAGACTGACAGTATCCTAAGAGGAAGTTCATTTAGGCACCGATATGTCAGCAATTTCAAAGGAAGATGTTAGGTGCAACACCAGGAAACTGACAGTATCCTGAGAGGAAGTTCATTTAGGCACCGATATGTCAGCAATTTCAAAGGAAGATGTTAGGTGCTACACCAGGAGACTGACAGTATCCTGAGAGGAAGTTCATTTAGGCACCGATATGTCAGCAATTTCAAAGGAAGATGTTAGGTGCAACACCAGGAAACTGACAGTATCCTGAGAGGAAGTTCATTTAGGCACCGATATGTCAGCAATTTCAAAGGAAGATGTTAGGTGCTACACCAGGAGACTGACAGTATCCTGAGAGGAGGTTCATTTAGGCACCGATATGTCAGCAATTTCAAAGGAAGATGTTAGGTGCAACACCAGGAAACTGACAGTATCCTAAGAGGAAGTTAATTTAGGCACCGATATGTCAGCAATTTCAAAGGAAGATGTTAGGTGCAACACCAGGAGACTGACAGTATCCTGAGAGGAAGTTCATTTAGGCACCGATATGTCAGCAATTTCAAAGGAAGATGTTAGGTGCAACACCAGGAAACTGACAGTATCCTGAGAGGAAGTTCATTTAGGCACCGATATGTCAGCAATTGTATTGCAACCAAACTCGTTTTTCGTAGCGGAAATATTAATAGAAAAATATGTTGTAAAAATAAACTAAATCGGTTCATTAGGAGGAGGGGGGGGGGGGTTACTCTGGACCCAAATTACCAAGTTGCCACTACCAGCCGAAATCTTTCTATACATATAGCAAAATATGTAGCTCTGTCAGGTGTTAGCAATCCTAGCAGCCTGTATGCTTCATCCCCGATGGCTATACCTCTATACACACTAGGGTTTAACAATCCCTAAGGGGTCAGCTTAGTGGCTCAGTCAGGTGTTAGCAATCCTAGCAGCCTGTATGCTTGGTCCCCGATGGCAATACCTCTATACACACTAGGGTTTAACAATCCCTAAGGGGTCAGCTTAGTGGCTCTGTCAGGTGTTAGCAATCCTTGCAGCCTGTATGCTTCATCCCCGATGGCTATACCTCTATACACACTAGGGTTTAACAATCCCTAAAGGATCAGCTTAGTGGCTCTGTCAGGTGTTAGCAATCCTAGCAGCCTGTATGCTTCATCCCCGATAGCTATACCTCTATACACACTATGGTTTAACAATCCCTAAGGGGTCAGCTTAGTGTCTCTGTCAGGTGTTAGCAATCCTAGCAGCCTGTATGCTTGATGCCCGATGGCTATACCTCTATACACACTATGGTTTAACAATCCCTAAGGGGTCAGCTTAGTGGCTCTGTCAGGTGTTAGCAATCCTAGCAGCCTGTATGCTTAATCCCCGATAGCTATACCTCTATACACACTATGGTTTAACAATCCCTAAGGGGTCAGCTTAGTGGCTCTGTCAGGTGTTAGCAATCCTAGCAGCCTGTATGCTTGGTCCCCGATGGCTATACCTCTATGCACACTAGGGTTTAACAATCCCTAAGGGGTCAGCCTAGTGGCTCTGTCAGGTGTTAGCAATCCTAGCAGCCTGTATGCTTCATCCCCGATGGCTATACCTCTATACACACTATGGTTTAACAATCCCTAAGGGGTCAGCTTAGTGTCTCTATCAGGTGTTAGCAATCCTAGCAGCCTGTATGCTTGATCAACGATGGCTATACCTCTATACACTCTAGGGTTTAACAATCCCTAAGGGGTCAGCTTAGTGGCTCTGTCAGGTGTTAGCAATCCTAGCAGCCTGTATGCTTGATGCCCGATGGCTATACCTCTATACACACTATGGTTTAACAATCCCTAAGGGGTGAGCTTAGTGTCTCTGTCAGGTGTTAGCAATCCTAGCAGCCTGTATGCTTCATCCCCGATGGCTATACCTCTATACACACTATGGTTTAACAATCCCTAAGGGGTGAGCTTAGTGTCTCTGTCAGGTGTTAGCAATCCTAGCAGCCTGTATGCTTGATCCCCGATGGCTATACCTCTATACACACTATGGTTTAATAATCCCTAAGGGGTCAGCTTAGTGTCTCTGTCAGGTGTTAGCAATCCTAGCAGCCTGTATGCTTCATCCCCGATGGCTATACCTCTATACACACTATGGTTTAACAATCCCTAAGGGGTGAGCTTAGTGTCTCTGTCAGGTGTTAGCAATCCTAGCAGCCTGTATGCTTGATCCCCGATGGCTATACCTCTATACACACTAGGGTTTCAATCCCTAAGGGGTCAGCTTAGTGTCTCTGTCAGGTGTTAGCAATCCTAGCAGCCTGTATGCTTCATCCCCGATGGCTATACCTCTATACACACTAGGGTTTAACAATCCCTAAGGGGTGAGCTTAGTGGCTATGTCAGGTGTTAGCAATCCTAGCAGCCTGTATGCTTGATCCCCGATGGCTATACCTCTATACACACTATGGTTTAACAATCCCTAAGGGGTGAGCTTAGTGTCTCTGTCAGGTGTTAGCAATCCTAGCAGCCTGTATGCTTCATCCCCGATGGCTATACCTCTATACACACTATGGTTTAACAATCCCTAAGGGGTGAGCTTAGTGTCTCTGTCAGGTGTTAGCAATCCTAGCAGCCTGTATGCTTGATCCCCGATGGCTATACCTCTATACACACTATGGTTTAATAATCCCTAAGGGGTCAGCTTAGTATCTCTGTCAGGTGTTAGCAATCCTAGCAGCCTGTATGCTTCATCCCCGATGGCTATACCTCTATACACACTATGGTTTAACAATCCCTAAGGGGTGAGCTTAGTGTCTCTGTCAGGTGTTAGCAATCCTAGCAGCCTGTATGCTTGATCCCCGATGGCTATACCTCTATACACACTATGGTTTAACAATCCCTAAGGGGTCAGCTTAGTGGCTCTGTCAGGTGTTAGCAATCCTAGCAGCCTGTATGGTTGATCCCCGATGGCTATACCTCTATACACACTAGGGTTTCAATCCCTAAGGGGTCAGCTTAGTGTCTCTGTCAGGTGTTAGCAATCCTAGCAGCCTGTATGCTTCATCCCCGATGGCTATACCTCTATACACACTAGGGTTTAACAATCCCTAAGGGGTGAGCTTAGTGGCTATGTCAGGTGTTAGCAATCCTAGCAGCCTGTATGCTTGATCCCCGATGGCTATACCTCTATACACACTATGGTTTAACAATCCCTAAGGGGTCAGCTTAGTGGCTCTGTCAGGTGTTAGCAATCCTAGCAGCCTGTATGGTTGATCCCCGATGGCTATACCTCTATGCACACTAGGGTTTAACAATCCCTAAGGGGTCAGCTTAGTGGCTCTGTCAGGTGTTAGCAATCCTAGCAGCCTGTATGGTTGATCCCCGATCGCTATACCTCTATACACACTAGGGTTTAACAATCCCTAAGGGGTCAGCTTAGTGGCTCTGTCAGGTGTTAGCAATCCTAGCAGCCTGTATGCTTGGTCCCCGATGGCTATACCTCTAATATCGTGTATAGAGAAGCATTACTGTAAAGTAGTTTTTATTAAATACCCAGAAATGGTGTTTATAATCCAAAATAAACCAAAAGATATATCCAAAAATGCTGCCCTAAGTCACTACCCACGCGGACCGTTTTAAGTAAAAATCCGTTTTTGTAAGAAATATTTTACATTTGCTAGGATTTGCTAGGATTTCCCAACCGGTTTCAAGATACAAAAGAATACATCCAAAATTCTCAAGAAATATTTTTTACCATTTTCCTCGACAATAGTAATAGATATGACCTTTAAAATGGTTTCATTAGAATCCCCACGTCTAACTACGTAGAAAACGTGAACATGAACGCCTAGCAATGCAAAAACTTAAACGTTACGATTTTCTCACGCAAAATTCGCGTAACAAATTGTGTTTCAATAGACAGACGGATTGGGCTGGTATCTAATAATAATAATAAAATCAAAGTAAAGACAATTACGGTTAATAAAAATGCTTAATTTTTTAATATTTTTATTTTTTGTTTCTTTTTAATTCATTTATTAATATTTTACTAAACGGACCCGTAGCTCTGGCTGTCATCTCCATTTATACCAAAGAGAGCTACAAGCGTTGTATAATGCTATCAGTTTTAACAGAACCGCTGACAAAATATATATTTTTTTACGTATGGCTAGGTTTTTGAGCATTTATTAAAGTTAAATTTTAACGTCCATTATTATTAACTAAGAATTTTAGGACGGGTTATATATAGGTTACCGCCCTTTTCTATATAGGGCTGACGCCTTTTCTGTTTTCTAAAAAAAGCCACCACCCGCTAGTGGGAATCGAAGCATTAATTTAAAATAATTATTATTAAGGATCCAGCTGTTTTCCATTTCGGTACAATGTTTCTACTAGAACTTTCTCCCTTGTTGTAGCAGCCTTCTCGTTTCCCATCACGCTGCTTTAACTACTAATTATATATTTTCACTTATTCCCTTCTATTGCTAATTATTTCTCTCTCTCTCTCTCTCTCTCTCTCTCTCTCTCTCTCTCTATATATATATATATATATATATATATATATATATATATATATATATATATACATTTGTCTGTTCGCGCTTTTTGGCCCGATTTTGAAGAAATTTGGTACAAAAATCTTTCTTCTAATTTGAAAGGTCAAGTTGGTTACCCAGTAGAATTCGTCCAACGGAATATGGTTTAGGGGGCGAAATTCGTAACGCCCCCTAAACTTATCTTTATCAGATAAGTCTTTATCAGAAATCACATCATAGAGTTTTTTTTTTTTTTTTTTTTTTTTAACTAAAGTCCTAGCAAAGGAATGAAACAGACGAAAAAGAATTATTCCATATCATTCTCCCTCTCTCCTTTTATCTCTCTTCCTCTCTCACTTTTATTCCCCCTCTTTCACACACACACACACACACACACACGCGCGCACACACACACACACACACACACACACACACACACACACACACACACACACACACACACACACACACACACACACACACACACACACACACACACACACACACACACACACACAGACACACACACAGACACACACACACACACACACACACACAAACCGACACGTTGTTAATGAACCACGAAGTAACGTCCTTCACCATCTTTACGAGCAGTCCTTACGACCATCGCCAGGAGATGTAGGTATAAACCACCAGCTATAAACAGCATCCTATGACCTACACCATCATACATTAGCAAGGAACAAAGGATGTCAAACTCATGAAACCAATAACCATGTTTTCCATCTAGTGTCATATCAGCCATGTGGGGGGGGGGGATTTATTTATGCCTTTTCAATTTGAAATTTATTGGAATAAAGTTAACAATAAGTTAAGAGAGGTTAATAAAAGAGCTACAATGTTGAAACTAAATGTCATGACAACATGATTTAAATCAGATTATAGATAGATAAATATAATATCGAGTCCTGAATTATAAATTTTACAAAGGATTAAATTTTCTTGTTAATTACAATTACATGCTGTTAATTTTACTGTTGATACAAACATTTGAACTCTATGAACAGTTAAAATTTCAATACTAAAATATTCGCAGTAGTGAACTGGTACCAGATGTGGTACTTTCCAGATGTCTTCTAGAACACCACAATAATTGGGGGATTTCTCCTAGGGTCCTGTCAGGAATCGAACCTACAACTTTTCTTCTACTACAGGCCAATTCACTCCATCAATCCAACTTGTAAACCATTCGCTTTCTCAAGTCTCAGGAAAAGAATATATTTTTCTACAATGCAAAACATGAGGCAGATAGTTTGCTCTGGAGACATCGTGACATCTCAGGCTTTATGCATTTCAGCTGTAAGATAATCATAGACAAAGAAGTTTATCTTTAATTTCTGATTGAAAATACTAACTTTCTAAGGCACAAAAAGTAACTGATAAATGTAAATTTGCTTGTATATTCATAAATAATTTTATTCGTCTTTTTATAATACTTTGTTACAATTGGTATTGGTCAGACAAAAATGTTTTATAACCATAGGCAGCTATAGACAAACATTTCTGGGGGGGGGGCTAATTTAGTATGGGCTTACCGCCGTGCCTGGGGGTGTAGAATCAAATTTCTATAACCAGGCACCTGGAAAACATTAAGGAAGTATTTGATAAACTAACAATATACATTAATTAAAACTTATTACTATTAATTTGCCTAATCAATTTATTTTTCTGATTTAATTGAAAAAGATTGTGAATTTTCATTCTGGGGGCTAAGCCCCCCGAGCCCTCCCTTTTTAGCCGTCACTGTTTATTACCGATTTTCAAGTGTTGATATAATATTTTGTTTTACTGTTTTTAATTATACTCTTCGATAATTCTGTATATTTGTTCTTTTAGCGCTTTAAATATACATTTTTACGGAAATCTGATTGTTTGTGTGTGTGTTTATATGAATAGCTGCATTTATATGTATGTACATTTATGTATGTGTTAGCACGAGTGTATATTTGTAACTGTAAATATGTAAATACAACTCTTTAGTTTAAGGTTTTGATTCAGTGATTGATCGAGTACTTTCTTTCAAAAGGATACAGCTGACATAAATTGCAAGTGGGAGCCAGTGTTGTATGAGTGACAGCATATATATATGTATGTATGTGTGTACGTATGTATATATATATGTGTGTGTCATCAGGTTCGAAATGCGAGAGAGGGTGCTAATGACCTTAGCAGTAGATACATCAAAAAAAAAAAAAAAAAAAATCTGATTTTTGTTGTTATCCAAAACCCAACTATTTCCTGACTTGTTATTACCTGGACGGATAACTATCTAAATCTAATTATTAAAGAAGTTTCTTTATTTATTATTTTTCTATTTATTTCAATTAGTGATATGATGATAAAGTTGATTTATATATATGTTTACCTTGACATTATTATAAACAGCATTTCCCTTTCATCTCATTAGGAGGGAACCTCGATACACGGAGAGAGAGGTGAGAAAGCAAGCCTTAACCAACCCGAATACTTCAATAAATTCCAAGCCATCTTGGATATCGGCAACGGCGAGAGTCCCAATGATATTCCTGTGAGTTGGTGTCCTTTTTCGATTTGATTAGCTTTCTTCGACCGATTTTCAGGAACTTTCCTTATTAAGGAGAATGATTGAAAAGGAGACTGGTCCCGCGAGTATTTGCCGAAATATAGGTTATGTTAGCATGTTGCATGTGCCAGATTTAAACAGGTAAATATTTACTATATAACAGATAAGTATTATACCCACAACTCAGGGATTTGGTCAGCATTTTTTGATCAATAATTAAAATCATATACAGGTTACTTCGTCGTTTTTGGACGTCTATAACAAAACCTTGGACAATGTTTTCGAAAAACGTTACACTTGGCTTCTTCTTCTTTTGTTTAGCGACGTATCAACATTTGGGCAATTAACGCCGGACTATTTACAGGTAGCCACCCTTTTATAATGCCAATAGCACGTGGCCGGTCACCCATTCAGATACTGGCGACGCCTTGCTTGATCCCCGGGAACCGGTGGATTGAACGTGGCTATGGCCGTTGGACACACTTAGCTTCTTGAAAGTATTTTTAATAAAACCATAAAGAGCAACCCATAAAGGAAGTGTGTCATTTTGACAGATTTTCTTAGGAATAATTCTAAATATTTTCATTTATTACAAGGCTCGGAATCCATTGTGCAAAGATTTGAAATCAGTGAAATTGAATACTGAGACACCTTAATCATTGGAGTACCGTAGTCGACAGGTTTTTTATTTATTTTAGCATAAATATGCCTTAGCTATTACTAAAGTTAAAAAAAAAAAACCAAAAACGTTACAAGAAGTGTCTGCAGGCGTTTGCTATGTACGAAAAAGAAGGCTGTATGTTATACAGTACATTACATAGGTTTGTCGGGTGGACCTAAAGCATATTTATCTTCCTGAATTTGAGCAGAAGGCTCTAAAGGATTTTTTTTTATTAGATGCCATATAATGGTAATTAACGCAATCGAAAGAAACTTTCATTAGATTTGGTTCAGGATTATTTTTCTAATTTGCTAATTGATAATATTTTATTTTTATTATATTATTTTATTTGCTATACAGGATTTCTCCTTAGCAAAGGAGTTGTCTTACATATTTATTTAGTTAGTCCTATTGTTAGTAATTTTAACTTTTATAACTGTTAACTGTTATTACATATATTTGTACTATTTTACTAATATGAACAAACTATAATAAGTAAATGAGTTGCAAAATAACAATATCTGTATATGAGAAATAAATAATATAACTAATAATACATAAATAAAATCCTCCCCCTAATTGATAATAACTCAGCTTTTAGATTTTATTGAACTTTTGTCCTCATTATGAATTTATTATTGCTCCTGGTATTTTTTTTTCGCAGCTCATCGGCATCTGGGCCATTAGCGCGGACGTCCAAGGGGAAGCGAGAACATTCCTGCTCCAGACGGGACTCGAACCCTCCATCTCTCGCATGAGAATCTAAGGCGTTAGCCACTAGACCACAGGGGGACCCCCCTCCTGGTATTACACCAAGATCAGGTCCTAGGAGGAGCAGAATTTATAAAACACTAGGAATATAAATTCCATGTGTTGACACATACACACACACACAACCCCACATCCACTCAACCTCACTCATTCAATCACTCACATATGCACATACCTAAAACCCATACACACACACAACCCCACATCCACTCAACCTCACTCATTCAATCACTCACATATGCACATACCTAAAACCCTTACACACACAAAAACGCGCACACACACACACACACACACACACACACGCACACACACACACACACACGCGCGCACACGCACACACAAAACCCCACATCCACTCAACCTCTCTCATTCAATCACTCACATATGCACATACCTAAAACCCTTACACACACAAAAACGCGCACACACACACACACACACACACACACGCACACACACACACACACACACGCGCACACGCACACACAAAACCCCACATCCACTCAACCTCTCTCATTCAATCACTCACATATGCACATACCTAAAACCCATACACACAATGGACTATCTTTACAGACTATTTAATTATTGGATAGTTTTTAAACCAAAACTAGTATCTTTAAGTCCTAGTCCAAGTAGTTTTTTGTACTATTACTGATTCTAAAAGAAACTGCAGTCCCATATACATATGCATGATGTAATCCAAGCTGAAATTATAAAGTATCCATTGATGTTTTTAAAACATACTAATTATGTTTATAATAACATAAGACTTTCTCTTTACCTTCATGAATGAGGATAATTTTTTTTTTTTTTTTAATTTTTCGAATAATTATTGCTTTGATAACTAATATAATTTATTCATGTTAATTATACTTCTATTGTAAAAGTTTAAAAAGTAATTATTAAACTTATTAGAAAATATTTAGATATGGGGAAAGTTACATAAGGTTTTATTATCATTGTATAGTATACTATTTTTAAGCCAATTTTTTATCAATAAAACTTACTATTTAAACAAATTACGACATATATTTTTAATATTATAGTTATATTAAATTTCGGGGGGGGGGGGCTGAGACCATTTCCGGGGTATAGAATACTAACAATTCACAACTTGGAATAGTTTTAGGCAACTAAAACACTATTACACATAAAATAAAATACTTTTTATGTACTAAGTGATCTTATTTAATTTATTTTTGAGGGGTTTATGACACATTTTACCGATCAAGTCAGAATTTCAGGGGGGGCCTGGAGCCCACTCAGCCCCCCCTTATATACGCCCATGGTCTGACCGTCTGTGGGAGTCTACATACAATTTAGTCTAATCCACTAATTGAGAATTCTACTATGGTCGATATCTTAAACCACTTTTTTTTTCTAAATTTATTTAATATTAGAGATTTCAATATTTTCTATTCACGATACGTGAAATCCCTCACGTTTTTTTAAAGAGCTATTGGGATTATTTTTTAAAGCAGATGTAAAGATCTTGCTATGAGATGCAAATATCTGCTTTGTTGATGTTCCTCAGGGACGAGGTTAGCTCAGTGGTAGAGCACTGGACTAATAAGCTGGAGGCCTGAGTTCAAATCCCGAGCATAGTACTAAAGATTTATATCTTCTAGTGTCTTCGTTCATGGGTTGAATTCGGCCTCCCTGACCGTCCCTAGGCCTACCCAGCCTTTAATTAATTTAATAATAATAATGGGTACCTTGGGTGCTAATGACTCTAGGCAGTCGAAGCAGTCAAGGGGAAAATCAGGCGGCCGGAGCATAGTTCTGACCACACTATCTCCCTAGTGTGCCGTAAGGTCATGAATCAGATACCTCTAGAGTATCTGCCCCTCAGGGCCCACGTGGTCTGTTACGGGACTGATTTTTTTTTTATTTGATGTTCTTCAAATATGACAATTTGCCCACATAAAATAAGTAGAACATTGTAAAACTTGTGAACTTCTTTGAGGAAGATGTTTCTGAAGTATTGACGTTATATTTTAGTAGGAGGAAGTGTTGAGCACTTCCTTCTGCTAGGAAGTCCTTCTTTATTGCTAGATTGGAACTTGGGACTTGTATCCGTTCTAGCAACCACACCCTCTAGACTGTGGACTTGAAAAGCACCTTAATTATGAGATGGAAATAATAACTCGAAAGTTACTCCTTTAATAACTCTGAAGACATTTATTTAAGTCAGTGTAAGATTTATCCTTCGAGCCCTTGAGGGTCCGTCAAAATAATCCAACAAACATATCGTCCCTACCACGTCAAACTATCCAATATGCAAATCTCGTTTTTCAGATTCTAGACTTTGCTCTTGGATTGTGTTAGATACTGCTTGTAGTAAATTGTTACAACTCTAACCCCTTTAGAATATCCTTTAATGCCTTAAATAAAGTATCGAATAAGACCATTTTTCAATATATTACTTCCTTAATGGATAGAATATGTTCGTTCCCTAGTTTGCTCCGATTTGCATATTGGATAGTTTGACATGGTAGGGAGGATATAGTCAACAACTGGACTCGGAATTCAGATCCACTTTCATAACCTCAGCCGAGAACTGGTATCGTTCCTACTTTCCAGATGTCTTCTAGAGCACCACAATAATTGGGGGATTTCTCCTAGGGTCCTGTCAGGAATCGAACCTGCAAATTTTCTTCTACTACAGGCCAATTCCATCCATCACTCCAACTTGTAAAGTATTCCCTTTTTAAAGTCTTAGGAACGAAATATATTTTTTTTTCTGCAATGCAAACCATCAGACAGATAGCTTAGGAAAAATTATGACAGCTCAGAAGTTTTGCATTCTACCTACAAGAAACCATATAAAAATAATTTTTACTCGGTAATTTTCTGATTGAAAATATTAACTTTCTAAGTGACATAAATAAACAATTTGATTTGCCAAATTTCAATATCACGATTTTTTTCTTCAATTCACTGTTAAATAATTTTTTTACAACAATTCAAAGGGATAGTTTGTTTCTGGCTGGGATAACGCCCAAATTTCCGAAACATCAATATTTTTCGTTTATCTCACATCTTGTGAAGGATGACCTTAAAAAACTTAACAACTTACAAATCAGCATAATGACATGGATGCGGCAAAGCTCTGACAATTACCTGGAAAGAAGAAACAAACCTTGTTAGCAAAGTATATATAAAAATGCAAACACCTTTTTAAATAAAAATTGCAAATTAATTAATCACTTATAGCTCCTAATGAAGAGGAATGATTTTTCTTACTTGAACTTCCCGTTTATATATATATATATAATTAAGGGAAGAAGAAGTGCTCTCGATGAGGTGCAAAAAATAAGGGCACGAAACATGTAGGGTATGCAGTATAAATTAAGTGGTGTAATACAAATTACTACTGCATTACCAACCCTAAGGCTCCAAAGAAGCTAGATATATATAAAGAAGCATTAAAAGATAAGCCAAACGAATTTAAAAAACATTTATAAGAAATATTTCGATTTTATGAAGAATATTGCCTATAAAATATTTTAGCGAACTGATAATTTTAACGCTGCCGTCTCTCTGTATTTTAGCAACTTTAAACAAAGTCTGAGCTAATTTAGATTTCAAGGACATGACCATTACTCTTCGACAAGGAAAATAAAAAAAAAAAAAATCGGGAAAGGAGTGGGATCTTGTGGAGCAGTATAGTTCATTTCCATCTTCCCAAATCAAGAAACACCAGCGAAAAGATGAGAAAACTGTTTTTCAAAATTTATTTTCCAGTCGAGTATCGAGTTTACATCTTGGATCTTTCTTTTCCCTTCCAGATCGAAGGTTTTTGGAGACATCCCAAGTGTTTTAAGCTATAATTTGGAAAAATATATAGGCACATTAAACTACGAGTCATGTTGAAAACTTGATGTCCTTTCCAGAGATTATCAGAGTTCTGGCATTTAGAAGTAACTGAGATAAAATAATTACCGCACAAACCATTTAAATTATCGTCCACCATATGGTAGGTGGGATGAATTATCGTCCACCATATGGTAGGTGGGATGATTTTTTTATTCTAAAGGACCTTTCCTTTGTGCGGTAACGTAAAATAAAACGTCTCCAGAGAGGTGCAAATCATGTTGCACAAGCTGATGTCCTTTTCGGAGACAATCGTGGCTAACCCTTGGGAGATTTAGGAGGGAGCGGTCACAAAGGTATCAAGGAAGCACTGGAGAACATCGATCAGCTGATATATCGTTATAATTCCAACATGTCGGCGCTTTAGATAGCCCCAACAGATTGGCTGCTTGCGAAACACGCCCAGGTCCTCCCCCTGTTGCTGCCAGTCCTGATCCACGGCATAAAATACAGGTACCTCTATGGTGGTCGGTTAGCGGGGCCACGCGTCCCTTGTCCAATAAATAGGCGCTGATATATGCTGATTGCTCTCTCTCTCTCTCTCCCTCTCTCGCCGCATGCCTCCTCATTTTCCTTGCCAGAGTTAATACTCGCGGCCTTAAGAACCATGTTATTGGCCGTTCGCTTATTTGTTTATATTGTTGAACATGGGGTCTGAAGAGCTGTAATCATGCGGAAGGACCTTCCGAGATGCCGTAATGGCTTCTTATTGCAGTATAAATTCCATTCTGGGTCGGGCACACAGACGCGTAAATTTCCAATATATTAATGAATGTTTTATTGGACTTTGAGAGGTTAGAGTATCAACCAAGCCCTCAGTACTCCCACCAATGCCAGTGACGATGGTTAGAGTATCAACCAAGCCCTCAGTACTCCCACCAATGCCAGTGACGATGGTTAGAGTACCAACCAAGCCTGCAGTACTCCCACCGATGCCAGTGACGATGGTTAGAGTATCAACCAAGCCCTCAGTACTCCCACCAATGCCAGTGACGATGGTTAGAGTACCAACCAAGCCTGCAGTACTCCCACCGATGCCAGTGACGATGGTTAGAGTACCAACCAAGCCCTCAGTACTCCCACCAATGCCAGTGACGATGGTTAGAGTATCAACCAAGCCCTCAGTACTCCCACCAATGCCAGTGACGATGGTTAGAGTATCAACCAAGCCTTCAGTACTCCCACCAATGCTAGTGACGATGGTCTCCACCAAAAATTATGAAAACACTATATTTACTGGCCTAACCCATTAGATTATTTACCTAAAAAACAAGTTGTTGTATATACGTTTTGTGGTTCTATATGTTAAACTATGGCTACTTTGTGTTACTAGGTCATATGAGTATGTATTCCTTTGTTAGTAAGTTATAACATATCCTCGTTTGATAAATATAAATATTTTTTGGTAAGGGCATATGTCGATACAACTTTGTTAGTTGTTTTGACAAAACGTCTTTGTCGCGTTTCAGACACCGCACCACTCTTTCGCGTTTACCTCTAAACTAACCCATAAGTCAGTTTTTACAGCATTGGGTTGGTGCAAAAATTACGCAAGTTTTTATATGACCAATTCGCTATAGATGTCGAACAACTGTTGATTGGTCAACACCAGAAGGCCCACCAATAACCGAGTAGTTTTAGTTACATTTTAGCGCGGTTCCTCCCTATCTCCATAGGGAGAACCCGCTCATGAGGTTGACCTCACGACGCAATCCGGAAGTGGCGACTAGAAACTTTCTCGATTCAGACCCTATAGATCACGAAAATATAGGAGTTACAAATTTGTATATATACATATATATATATATATATATATATATATATATATATATATATATATATATATATATTTATATATATGCTTGTCTGTTCGCGCTCTAGCAAGCTCAAATATGGTCCAATTTTGATGAAATTTGGTACAAAAATCTGTCTTCTGATTTGAAAGGTCAAATTCGTTAACCAGCGGAATCCGCCCAAAAGAAGATAGTGTTTGGGCGAAATTCGCGCAAAAAAAATCGGAACGCTTACGTTTTTGAGTTCATATACTTGTTTTATATGTTTCTTAAGGTACGAAAACGAATGAAACCATTTTTAAGGCGATATCTTTAACCGTTTCTGAGAAAAGTGGAATCAATGTTTTTGTCAGTCATTATTTTTTTGTGGGTACTTAGAATCGCGGGATTCAATTGAAATATTTTCTGCATCTTGGAAATAAATCCAAACTAAGATGTTTTTAATTTTGGTTATATTTGGAGTTAAGGAAGTATGCGAAAACAATTATTTTATTAATAGACATGAAAAGTTTTCGGATTTTCATACATTATTCGTAAATATCTCGATAACGGTTGGAAAATCGTGGTAAGTGGAAGGTGACCATTCAAATGCTTACTAAATTCTCTACAAAAAAGGTTCTGAAGCAATATTCGATAGGGCAACGTCAATCAGAGACATGAGCGCTGATGATTTCTGATGCTAATCTATTTCATTTCTTCCAGATGTACTTAACCGCGCTAAGATGACGCAGTTCCTGCGAGTCGGACTTTTTAATTTCTATCAACGCCCTACCGAACCTTTCTTGTCTTCAAGATCAAAATCTCCAAGACAACATTTTTGGAACCATAGCGGTACTGTACATTCCTTCATACCAAACAACGTTTATGTTACGCGCGATTTGCATACGCACTTCGACCACGACGAAAATATTGTTTTGACACGGTGAATTTCAGAGGCCCTTAGTCATTGAGAATGTGTCACAAAGTGGACTAATCTTTGAGAAAAAATAACATTAATAACCATTGCTTATAATGAATTAAATAGACTTTGGATTTTTTTTTGTTTACTTGGCAACCAATTGCCTTAACAAAATTAATTATTAAAACCTTCATTATTCTTTTTACCTACCCAATATAATATCGCATATGGCATTTTCAAAAGGATTTGCACAAAGTCATTTCTTCCTCCAGCCGATTTCACCGATGAGCGTTCATTATTGGAACGCGTGGTGATGCTCAAGATATGTCACAATGGGAATGAATTGGCATTGCGGGATGTAGGAGGTGCGCAAAGCCGTTAAAAGTCAAGAGTGCGCGACTAGAAATCAATTGCGCCAAGTTCGTGGGAGGAAGTGAACGTCTCGGACGACCTTGGAGTTCACCGACAACTAATCCAACGAGACATGAACTAATTTCTACACAGAGCTACATAAAAGGAGACCCATGGACGGGGATGTCCCGTTGGTGGGTGTGGCCATGGGTATATTCTCATGAGATCGGCGTACCCATGCCACCGACCCATGACCATGTCTGTCCGTCATCTCATGTCTCATGAATAATGCAGAAGCCTTTAGCAGTCCTCTCGCTTTTAAAACACCGTCAGCATTTTAAAAGGCTAATATCTTGCTTAATAGACGTCCAGTTCTGATAACGCTATGGATCACTGGAACCGTTGACAGTGTTGGAGATGTCAGCGGACAACGCACTGACGCAACATAGCAAAGAAGCAAATGTTTGGATTATAAATTATCTGTTAGCATAGAAAACATAATTTGCTGTTGTTTTAGACCTTTACCCCCCTCCAGAGGAAAGACACCCGCTAGTGACATCGATCCCATTACGAAGCCCGCAAGTGCTCTCAAGTTTTAGCATAAATATGCTTTAGCGGTCCCTAAACTGGAAAAAAACGTTACAAAAAGTGTCACAAATAAGTGTCCGCTGGCATTCGCGCATGCGCAGTGGCCATGTACGAAAAAGAAGACTGTATGTGTCACAAAAAAAAGTGTCCGCTTGCTTTCGCGCTTGCGCAGTGGTCATGTACAAAATGATGACTTTATGTTATAGAATACATAACATGGGTTTATCGGGTGGACCTAGCGTTACAAAAACGTGTCTGTCACAAGAAGGTTTCCGCTGGCGTTCGCGCATGCGCGTTCGCTATATTTGAAAAAGAAGGCTATATGTTATACAGCACTTTACTTAGGTTTGTCGGGTGGACCTAAGCGTCCCAAAAAAGTGTCCACTGGCGTTCGCGCTTGCGCGGTGGCCATGTACAAAAAGAAGACTATATGTGATACAATACATTACATAGGTTGATCGGGTGGACCTGCAGCATATTTATGTTCCTGAATTTGAGCAGAAGGCTCTAAACGATATAATTTTTTAATGTTTTTTTTTTCATTAATCGCTTTTGCCATTAAAACATTTTGTGCTTAGTAATCTAATAGGTGTATATTAAAAATTATGCCAAAAATGACGGATGGTTTATATAATTTTTATTTCCAACGGATATATAGAGCTCAATAGATGTAAGTTTGTAAGGGGCGCTTCTGGGCATAAGCACCGAAATTCCTGGTGCAGCGAGGAATTTTTCCAACGAGCCATGAAATCAGAAAATTCCTGCAGCCAGTGGGACCCGAACCCACCATCAACCGTATGATAATCTAAGGCGTTAGCCAAGTGGAGACCCCGCGAATTTATTTTGGTTCATAAAATTTTACGAGTTAACGCAGGCTTCAATGAAGCAACCAAACAAAAACAATATCAAGCCAAGAATAATACAAAAACAATATCAAGCCAAGAATAATACAAAAACAATATCAAGCCAAGAATAATACAAAAACGGTATACTTAATAATTAGTACTAAAATCTAAAGTAAAAATACTTCGGACGATGGCATAAAATATCCGTAAAATATGCAGACCCGCACTTTGCGCATTCATAGGAAACTCTAAACGACGTCTGTACCCGTGATATCTCGGGCGTGGCTCATAAGTGTAAGTCTAATGAGTAGTGAGTACTCCATGAGTACTGCTTGATTCAGCGCAGTACTGTCAGTTTTCTGGGGAATTGTAGCGCTCAAAATATTGCTTCGTTATGTCATAGGAGTAGGTGTTTGAACTTCGTACAGACAAAATATTAACAATTTCTAGGAGGCCCTGTGGCCGTGAGCGTTAAGGCAATTAACACTCCATGACAAGGATCGTGGGTTCGATTCCCACTATGGGGTGGTGGCTTTTCTTTCGAAAAAAGAACAGCCCTATCCTTGCTAGAAAAGGGTGGTAACCTATAGATAACCCGTCCTAAAACTCGTAGTTAATATTAAATACATGCTACAAAATTTAATAAATAAAAATTCCTACTCCAGGATATCTAAATAACAATAAGGAACGCACTATGATGACACAGTTTCTGCGATTACGACGATTTCCCGTTCCTATATCTCTCTGAAGATAATAGGAAACTCTAAATAAACACATTCAGATTATCCAATAGTTTCCATTAAGATCACAATTTATTTGGCACAATCCTCCTAGGAAATTGAATTTATGAACGAATCGCCTCGTAAGAAGTTTAAAACCACACTAACTATAAATTCTTTTAATACCAATATAGAATGTGGATTTAGATCCGTTATCAGTGTATATACGATTACCAATAACGAAAACTTACAACCGCCATCATCCAACGCCTACCAACTACCGACGACTTGCAGTTAGCAGTGAACTCGATCGATAAGATGGAGATATTTAGTATAAAAAAGTGAAAGGTCCTAGTTGCAAGTAGGTCAGCTTGGATGGGACTTATCAGATGATGGCTCCCCACGCATCTATCAGCTGATGCTTTATCATCACGGCGCAGAAGGAGATACGGCACCCTTCATCAGCTGATTGAAGCGGTTTTCGCGCGGGGATCCTCTATTATTATTCCACGTCCCGCCTTCCTTCTCGGGAAGCGATCACCGATCTGTTGACTATGACGAATGGTTTCGACCACATGATGGGGAATCATTGCTACTTGGCAACCTCAATACCACAGTTTGTATATGGGAGGCCGTATGCAGGAAGCTGGCCACGCTGTCTGGGGTCAATGTCTCACCTAAATACACAGAAGAATCAGAATTATAACATATTTTCTATTTCTGTTATTAATATAGGTTCTGAAGTGTAACATATTCTAGCGGGTGTGAGTTCCACCTCATAACCGGGGATTCCTCTCTACGGGAAAGGAAGGAACCCGCTAAAATCCATTTTGCCCTAGAACGGGAACTTTTCAAAGTTCTTCTTGATATTAACGTATCAATGTGGTGATAACTAAAGCTTCGCCATTGTGGTGGGTTGCTCTAGTTTTCTTCTCAGAACGGAGGTTATTTTCTCTCAAGGTCCTAGTAGTAGACCAATCTCTGAGAGTAACTTAACCACATTGGACGCCAACATTCTTCTGAGCCAATAATATGCCATTTATAGAAACTTGGCTTTATCGTGGATAGAACGCGCAAAAGCATCGGGTGGCTTGGATCTTAAATGTATATGAAAAACAACTAAAATGTTCTTATTATCTTTTAGAAAACAAGTGCATTTTCTTTATGGTGTCATTGGTATTGTATCTTTTTTATCAACTGAAAGGTAGTTTATCGGTGATGAGGACAGTGTAGACACATTTTATAATACTTTAAACAAAATTATTTTTTATGGGAATTTTTCTTTACATACATAAAAAACAGAAAGGTCTACTTTCTTTCTACAATGCGGTGAAATGGATTTTTTATCGGCTCTTTATTTTGGTGTACTTGAGTAGAGCATTGACCCCAGGAAATATCCAGACATTCTTGAAGGATATTCTGGCGCATCTGTCTACTCTGTCTGACGGTTGGTCATCACATATGTTCATTACAGTTAGTAATGTTCATGACTGTCAAGAAATGTCAACATTTCCTAACCGGTACAGAGTAAAACCTCACAACTTCTACACTGAGTTAGTAATGTTCATGACTGTCAAGAAATGTCAACATCTCCTAGCCGGTACAGAGTAAAACCTCACAACTTCTACACTGAGTTAGTAATGTTCATGACTGTCGCATACGGAACTACTGACAAGAAATGTCAACATCTCCTAACCGGTACAGAGTAAAACCTCACAACTTCTACACTGAGTTAGTAATGTTCATGAATGTCAAGAAATGTCAACATCTCCTAACCGGTACAGAGTAAAACCTCACAACTTCTACACTGAGTTAGTAATGTTCATGACTGTCAAGAAATGTCAACATCTCCTAACCGGTACAGAGTAAAACCTCACAACTTCTACACTGAGTTAGTAATGTTCATGACTGTCGCATACGGAACTACTGTCAAGAAATGTCAACATCTCCTAGCCGGTACAGAGTAAAACCTCACAACTTCTACACTGAGTTATTGGTTACTATATAACAAACATTATGGCCAGTTATGGGCGCATTAACAATTTGGGTCAAGAAAAGGTAAATCCTCATTTCTGATGAAGCAATTTGGTTGATTAACGAATTCATGATGTATGTGTGTGTATATATATTATACCCTAATATCTCACTTTTCTTGTAGATGTCATCGGCGGAGAATTTTAAATTTTTCACAAAAACATCAACTCTACCTATTCCTTGTTTTCCAAATGACACTAGCGATAAAAAGGTTTTATATAGACGCTAAGATGACACAGTTCCTGGTAGTCGGGTTTTTAATTGATTGTCGTTTTTTACAATAAGTTCCTCCGAAAGTTACATGTAGGTAGTTGCAACAAGCCTCCACCTTACCTAGGCTTGGCATATTTTTGGCGAATGAACCCGGGACGCCCTAATGTGGGGCCTACCAGAGGGGAGACGGATCGAATAAAATGTTACAAATTAGAACTAAATGGTGAGTATGAAGCCTTTTTGGAAGCCTCGGGCAGAGGGGAATCTGGAACACTAAATTATTACTTTATCCACTTTTGAAAAATAAAAGTCCGTCACGCAGGAGCTGCATAACTAAGCACTTTCCTCAGAATTTGGGTAGTGTAGACTGCTTTCCAGAACAATTTGCTTAAAATATCCTACATAAATAAAATAAAAACATGAATAGTTCTCTTTTAATTTTTTAATGAGTAACTGATCAATTATTAATTTGCTTCCAGAGTTATGTTTACACTTGGTACCTACTACACTAAGTAATAAATACAAAAAACCTCATATTATCGTATTTTGATCTAACGCAGGAACAGGATACAGTCCCTCTAGATACAAAGCGCTCCTTGCGGCGGCTTTGTGAACCTACGTCTGGCGGGCTTTTCTATTGAAATATATTACAAAGTAAACCCCCGCTTTGCGATTGACTGATTCAGCTCATTTTTACAACACTTCTTTCTCATGAGTTACCGACGACGTATATGGCGTTTCGTTTCAATACAGCAGAAATTCCGACCGGTATGAATATATTAGGAATTTGGGTCCGGAGTAAACCGCCCCTTCTAATGAACCGATTTAGTTTATTTTTACAACACATATTTACCTGTAGATTACCACTACGAATACCGAGTTTCGTCGAAATATAGAAAAATCACGGCAGGTAGTGGCGAATTGGTATTGTGGGTCCGGAGTAAACCCCCCTCCTAATGAAACGATTTTGTTCATTTTTATATCTCAATTTTCTCTCTATATTACCACTACGAATACCAAGTTTCGTTGAAATATAACAAATATTACGGCTGACATGGTCAAATTAGTGTTTTGGGTTCGGGGTAAACCCCCCCCCCTTCCGATTTTGGTGGTTAACGAACTCGTTCAATAGTTTGCTAATTCAATGCTATATACCAAGTTTCGTGACGAAAAAACAAAAACTCTGGCCGCTATCGTGTTAACAGACATATATATATATATATATATATATATATATATATATATATATATATATATATGTATATATATGTATATAAATTTGAACGGGGGTCATTTTCGGTATCTACTAGGTAGGATCGATAAAGATTTTTCAAAAATTCCGTCATGAGTCCAACCTCAATACCTACTTTCCTTCGGAGGAAAGTGCTAAAAAAGGGATTTTTGCTACTTAATATACTTATAAATATCACCCAGCCAAATAGTAGATCTGTGCAAGTAGTTCCGTTGTTTGCTCACAGATTACAGTGAGAATACTTCTCACATCATTGACACAGTGCACGGTAGTAAAAAATGTTGAATGTAGAAAAGTAACCGATTCATGAAATTATTTTTTTCATCTTACAGTCGTTTCCGGGACATTGATAACACCGGGCGGGACACCGGGACAAGAGTAAAATCCCCGGACTGTCCCGAACTACCTGGGACGTGTGGCAAGCCTCCCCCTTACCTATACATCCATGATGCACCCGGGAATTCTCTCATTGGGCGCTGAAATGAAAAAAATACCCTGATACAGGTGGGACTCGAACCCACCATGTCCTGTTTGAGAATTCAAGGCTTTAGCCACTGGACATATGGGTGACCACTATTATTATTAAATTGTGTATTTTTAACTTCTTCATCTATTCGTATTAAACTGGACTGAAAATAAATTTAAAACATGATTAACACAAGTAAAAGAGTCCATAGACAAAGTTACGGGCCTCTAACAAAGAAATAAATACTAAATATAATAAGATCACACCGTTTTTATTAGTGGTTTTTTCTTAAAGATAAATATTTCTTGACGACAGAAAGAATGATAAAAACGTCTCCTAATTCTATCCAAGCTGAAGACTACAATTTCCTTCACTTTACCCCTTTTTTGCCCTAGCTTAATGCTCGAACGTACGAAATGCCGTTTTACCGTGCACTTCTTCAAGACATAATGATCCATTAATAATCATATGGTCTACTTGTTGGCGACGGAAATAGCCTAACGGTGTCACCGCTAAGAGGGAAAGCGGCACTACAAAGAAAACCCTTAATTCCTGAGCTTTTCCAGAGCTACCGACCCTAAACTGGTTATTGAAGCCTGCTCCACTGCCCTTTAGAACAAGCTGCTGTATTGTGTCTCGGGGCGTCTCTGAGCTTTCGCCGTCTGGCTGCTGGCTTCGTATTGTACTCTGCAAATGGAGTATGGGAGCAAAGAGGCTAGACAACTAGGAACGATATTTCATGAACTATTCTGAGAGTGGAGGGTCTTATCGAAGAGGTGGGTTGGAGAGTTCCAATCTCTTGATTTTGGCACAGTTCCTCCAGGTTATCCAGCCCCCCCCCCTATGGATTGGGGCCAATTCAGTTTATTTTTGAAAAACATATTTTTTTCTTTAGGTGGGCAGTTTGTAATAGTATTCCACCCTTTCTGTTGGACCGATATTCCTGGTAAACTGTTTCATAGAATCCGATATATTCGTAGTACGAAATTCTAGTATATAAAATATAATTTAAAAAAACCTATAAAACCAAATAAATAATGAGTGGGTGAAAAAAAGAAAAGCATAAACACCAAATGCACTTACAACACTAGCATAAATAACAGCAAACCAAACATAGTACACATAATAACCAACCGACAAGCACATTTAAACATTCAGGTTAGCCCATTATCAGATTTTTAATATTTTGTCTGTTTATGTTCATTCCTTTTCAATTTATTTTTGTTTACATTTTGTGTTTTATATTGTAGCATTAAATTCACTTCAATTTATCACTGAAACTTATTTATTCTGTGATGAAATTTAATTCTAAATGGATCTCCCAGGACACCACTTACGCTATGTTATGTTTTGGGAATTCGATAAAGGAGAAAATGCTGCTTCAACTTATCGAAAAATTGTAGAAATACATGGCGAAAATGTCATTAGTGAGCGAAAAGTGCAGCAGTGGTTTAAACGATTTTGAGCAGGAAACCGCTAGCTTGAAGACGAGCCTCCTACAAGTCTAGCAACAGAGCTTGACTACCAACTCCTGCAGGCTACTGTAGAAGGAAATCCTGTTGTAACAGTCGAAGAGTTAGCAGAAGAACCTGGATCCGCACATTCTACAGTCCACCGACATAAACCGCAAGCTTGAAGACTAGCCTCCTACAAGTCTAGCAACAGAGCTTGACTACCAACTCCTGAAGGCTACTGTAGAAGGAAATCCTGTTGTAACAGTCGAAGAGCTAGCAGAAGAACCTGGATCCGCACATTCTACAGTCCACCGACATAAACCGTAAGCTTGAAGACGAGCCTCCTACAAGTCTAGCAACAGAGCTTGACTACCAACTCCTGCAGGCTACTGTAGAAGAAAATCCTATTGTAACAGTAGAAGAGTTAGCAGAAAAACCAGGATCCACACATTCTACAGTCCACCGACATAAACCGCAAGCTTGAAGACTAGCCTCCTACAAGTCTAGCAACAGAGCTTGACTACCAACTCCTGAAGGTTACTGTAGAAGAAAATCCTGTTGTAACAGTCGAAGAGCTAGCAGAAAAACCTGGATCCACACATTCTACAGTCCACCGACATAAACCGCAAGCTTGAAGACTAGCCTCCTACAAGTCTAGCAACAGAGCTTGACTACCAACTCCTGCAGGCTACTGTAGAAGGAAATCCTGTTGTAACAGTCGAAGAGCTAGCAGAAGAACCTGGATCCGCACATTCTACAGTCCACCGACATAAACCGTAAGCTTGAAGACGAGCCTCCTACAAGTCTAGGAACAGAGCTTGACTACCAACTCCTGCAGGCTACTGTAGAAGGAAATCCTGTTGTAACAGTCGAAGAGCCAGCAGAAAAACTTGGATCCGCACATTCTACAGTCCACCGACATAAACCGTAAGCTTGAAGACTAGCCTCGTACAGGTCTAGCAACAGAGCTTGACTACCAACTCCTGCAGGCTATTGTAGAAGGAAATCCTGTTGTAACAGTCGAAGAGCCAGCAGAAAAACTTGGATCCACACATTCTACAGTCCACCGACATTAACCGGTGTTTTATGCTATCACCTAAAGAAGGAAGGAATGTGTTAAAAGAATAATTTATCTTCCAGATTTAATGATTTCCGTCTGGTACATTATGTTAGTATATATTTGCCATCATTTCATTTCATGAAGTACTATAATAGAAAATAAGAATTCCATTTTAATGGTTGTGTGTGTGTGTGTGTAGCTTTGTTCCGTTGCTGTTTATAGCTGACCCCTTTGTATAGACTAGCTTTAAGACACCTTCAATATCCTGCAGTACATATAATGTTCTGTTCTCTATAGAATTGTATTTCCTTCTGTCATATTCTGTTTTAGATTTGCCATTGTATTACAAGAATAGCAGCCAATTTATGTTTTATGTTAATGTATTTATGCTTTTTGTCCACTTTAGTCTAACGCAAGCTCAGTCTGTCGGTTCATTTCTGGCCTGCCGTTTATTTTCCAAGGAATAGAGATATATATTTATAAAGGTTATGTAACTTTCGTCAAACTGTGTTCAACATTGCTTTTACACTTGTAACATTGCGGTTTATAATTTTAATTTTTGTGTCTAATTATATAGCAGTATATTTTTCTCTTTCGTTATATATATATGTATATATATATATATATATATATATATATATATATATATATATATATATACATATGTGTGTGTGTATGTATGAAGTGTTGCCGGCAATGGGGTTGCTTACTGCCCGAAGATGACGTAGCCTTTTAGTAAAGATGTGCCTTCATCATACGCCAACAGCAAAGCAGTACACAATAATAATATGACAGAGTCACTTGAAGAGTACTATATTCCACAGTAAACAATATATAAAAAGAAACTCTAAAAAATAAACTAAAGATTTTACTAAAGAAGGATAAATTCCTTGGTTTGTATTTTTCAGTTTTGTTTGAAATAATGTTGCTGTTAAAATGAACAATCGTTTGTTCTTTTTATGATATTTAAAATAATATTACTTTGTATAAAACGGTAAATTAACCAGCTAAATTAGCTGAATTGTTTTCGCCCAAAGTGTTTTTATTCCGGTGAAATTCGGTTCTGTGCTAACATTTGCTTCAGGACCATTTTATAAATTTCTTTAGTCGGTTTAAAGAAGTCTTGGGAACCTCAAAGGAACATGTTTGGTTTTAAAGGTCAGACACGACCGACGGACAATCTGTCCATGGGAGTCTTGGAAACCTCAAAGGAACATGTTTGGTTTTAAAGGTCAAACACGACCGACGGACAATCTGTCCATGGGAGTCTTGGAAACCTCAAAGGAACATGTTTGGTTTTAAAGGTCAAACACGACCGACGGACAATCTGTCCATGGGAGTCTTGGAAACCTCAAAGGAACATGTTTGGTTTTAAAGGTCAGACACGACCGACGGACAATCTGTCCATGGGAGTCTTGGAAACCTCAAAGGAACATGTTTGGTTTTAAAGGTCAAACACGACCGACGGACAATCTGTCCATGGAAGTCTTGGGAACCTCAAAGGAACATGTTTGGTTTTAAAGGTCAGACACGACCGACGGACAATCTGTCCATGGGAGTCTTGGAAACCTCAAAGGAACATGTTTGGTTTTAAAGGTCAAACACGACCGACGGACAATCTGTCCATGGGAGTCTTGGAAACCTCAAAGGAACATGTTTGGTTTTAAAGGTCAAACACGACCGACGGACAATCTGTCCATGGGAGTCTTGGAAACCTCAAAGGAACATGTTTGGTTTTAAAGGTCAAACACGACCGACGGACAATCTGTCCATGGGAGTCTTGGAAACCTCAAAGGAACATGTTTGGTTTTAAAGGTCAAACACGACCGACGGACAATCTGTCCATGGGAGTCTTGGGAACCTCAAAGGAACATGTTTGGTTTTAAAGGTCAGACACGACCGACGGACAATCTGTCCATGGGAGTCTTGGAAACCTCAAAGGAACATGTTTGGTTTTAAAGGTCAAACACGACCGACGGACAATCTGTCCATGGGAGTCTTGGGAACCTCAAAGGAACATGTTTGGTTTTAAAGGTCAGACACGACCGACGGACAATCTGTCCATGGGAGTCTTGGAAACCTCAAAGGAACATGTTTGGTTTTAAAGGTCAAACACGACCGACGGACAATCTGTCCATGGGAGTCTTGGGAACCTCAAAGGAACATGTTTGGTTTTAAAGGTCAAACACGACCGACGGACAATCTGTCCATGGGAGTCTTGGAAACCTCAAAGGAACATGTTTGGTTTTAAAGGTCAAACACGACCGACGGACAATCTGTCCATGGGAGTCTTGGGAACCTCAAAGGAACATGTTTGGTTTTAAAGGTCAGACACGACCGACGGACAATCTGTCCATGGGAGTCTTGGAAACCTCAAAGGAACATGTTTGGTTTTAAAGGTCAAACACGACCGACGGACAATCTGTCCATGGGAGTCTTGGAAACCTCAAAGGAACATGTTTGGTTTTAAAGGTCAAACACGACCGACGGACAATCTGTCCATGGGAGTCTTGGGAACCTCAAAGGAACATGTTTGGTTTTAAAGGTCAAACACGACCGACGGACAATCTGTCCATGGGAGTCTTGGAAACCTCAAAGGAACATGTTTGGTTTTAAAGGTCAAACACGACCGACGGACAATCTGTCCATGGGAGTCTTGGAAACCTCAAAGGAACATGTTTGGTTTTAAAGGTCAAACACGACCGACGGACAATCTGTCCATGGGAGTCTTGGAAACCTCAAAGGAACATGTTTGGTTTTAAAGGTCAAACACGACCGACGGACAATCTGTCCATGGGAGTATGTAGGAAGTAATTTCGGTGGGGGGGGGGGCTGATACAATTTCCAAAGTATGGAATACTAACAATCTACAACTTGGAATAGTTTAGCCAATTAAAATGCTATTAACCCTAAAATAAAACATTTTTATGAACTAATTAATCTTATTTAATTTATTTTTAAAGGTTTTCATGGCGCATTTTTACCATCAAATCAAACTTTCGGGTGGGGGGGGGGGAGGGCTGGAACTCCCTCGTCGATGGATCTGTCTACAAGTTACGAATTCTATCTTAACTTCATTCTATAAGCTTGCTTAAGAAGCAGAGTATTTGATAAACTAGACAAGAGCAGCCTAGACCGAGGACTCCTTCATTTCTCTACAATATACCATCAAGGAGAATACATTAGCATGTGTTGCTGAAATATCAGGACTCTAGGATACCTGTTATATCACTTTCTTCAGGAGGACGATCCAAGCTAGTTTCTTGATTGGGAGGTTTCAGGCAATCATTTCAATCTTCATTCTCATATTGATATTCATTATTCATATTTATAGATTGATATTCGTCCTTAGCACCTCTGGAGGAAGTGACTGCCACCTGTTGGGATTTTTCTCAACCAATTCCAGTTACAACGGAAGAGCCTGAGTTTTCAACTTCTAGATTGAGTTAAAGTATGTATTGAGTTAATGAATGTATGAATGTAATTCCACAGAGAATATAGAAACAAAAAGTAAAATAAAAAATAAATAAATAAAACTAGAGAATGTTATATTACCTACATGTATGAATGCTACCTATAAGTATATATATATATATATATATATATATATATATATATATATATGTATATGTCTTTTTGTATGTTTATGCACATATAAACGTTTTTTGTGTATGCACAAGAACACTTTTTATGTTCATTCACATATACACTTTTTAGGTTTATGCACATATACACTTTTTATGTTTATGCACATATACACTTTTTATGCTAGTGCACATATACACTTTTTATGTTTATGCACATATACACTTTTTATGTTTATGCACATATACACTTTTTATGTTTATGCACATATACACTTTTTATGTTTATGCACATATGCACTTTTTATGCTAATGCACCTGTACACTTTTTAGGTTTATGCACATATACAATTTTTAGGTTTATGCACATATACAATTTTTAAGTTCATGCACATATACAATTTTTATGTTTATGCACATATACACTTTTTATGCTAATGCACATATACACTTTTTATGTTTATGCACATATACGCTTTTTAGGTTTATGCACATATACAATTTTTATGTTTATGCACATATACACTTTTTATGTTTATGCACATATGCACTTTTTATGCTAATGCACATATACACTTTTTAGGTTTATGCACATATACAATTTTTATGTTTATGCACATATACACTTTTTATGTTCATGCACATATACACTTTTTATGTTTATGCACATATACACTTTTTATGCTAATGCACATATACACTTTTTATGTTTATGCACATATACACTTTTTATGTTTATGCACATATGCACTTTTTATGCTAATGCACATATACACTTTTTAGGTTTATGTACATATACAATTTTTATGCTAATGCACATATACACTTTTTATGTTCATGCAAATATACACTTTTTATGTTTATGCACATATACACTTTTTATGCTAATGCACATATACACTTTTTATGTTTATGGACATATACACTTTTTATACTAATGCACATATACACTTTTTATGCTAATGCACATATACACTTTTTATGCTAATGCACAAATATAATTTGTATATCTATGCAATCATGTAACAAACGCATCATTGCCTTAAATACAATATTGGAAATACGACACTGCCTTAAACACAATATACCTAACACTACTTAACCTAACAATATTAGTTACATTGTAGCCTTAATACAGTATTAACTTAGCGGATTTTCTGGCCTTAAACCCCATACCTAAGCATTGTAGTTAAGTTTTGTTGTTTCTTTGTTTGAATTAATTTTTCATGTTTAATTATTTATTAATATATATTTTTAAAAAACTCTAATATGTAGTTGTACTTAAAATGCATGGGATGTGCAGAAAAAATATTAAAATCCCACAACGTAGGGTTACTCCTAACCAATCCTAAATAAACCCAATCCAACATTTCCCGTAAGGATATGCTAAAGAGCAATCCATCCCTGATGGGAATCGAACCTGTACGGTCCGTTCTGATCATAGTTATGATTAATTTGAACCCCCCCCCCCCTCTTTCGGTTACATAGGCATATATAAGGGGGGTGCTGAGGGGGCTGCAGCCACCCATCCGAAATTTTCATTTGGTGGTAAAAATGTGTCATAAAAACCTTAATAATAAATTAAATAAGATCACTTAGTTAATAAAAAATAGTTTATTTGAGGCGTAATAGCGTTTTAGTCGCCTAAAAATATTCCAAGTTCTAAATTTTTCATATTCCATTCCCCGGAAATGGTCTCAGCCCCCCCCCCCCCGAAATTATTTCCTACATACTCCCATGTTCGGCTATTACAAAGTTTCAATTTCCGTACCCTCCTCCCCCTCCCCGTCCCCGTGGAGTATATCACCCGCTCCCATTACCAAGCTAATACTCAACAGGTACACATTCCTGCAAGGCACAAGCTGATGCTGAATAGAGAGTCAGATAGAGTATGAGTAGCTTTCTCTCATTAAATCTAGTCATAAACTAGTCATATGAGGAATTCCAGCAATTTATTACACGCTGTAATACACAAGTTATGATTAAAACCAAGCCGACCTTAATAATAGTATCAGTTAACCAGTAATAATAGTTTCACTTGCATCTTGTGTCTAATTTTGGAATGTAGATAACCAAAGTCCATATGTGTAAGTACACACACACACACACATAAATATATCAGAAGGTGAAAGAAAATTCAGTCTTCCCAGGAACATGCATGCCAGCACCTGATGATGCCAGCACCTGATGATGCCAGCACCTGATGATGCCAGCACCTGATGATGCCAGCACCTGATGATGCCAGCACCTGATGATGCCAGCACCTGATGATGCCAGCACCTGATGATGCCAGCACCTGATGATGCCAGCACCTGATGATGCCAGCACCTGATGATGGCACATTTGTGTTGAAAGGCCTAGTAGAAAATAAAGAAAATGTGTGGGAAGACTGAATTTCGTTTCACCCTCTGGAATTAAGCAACCCCAGTACCGGGAGTTCACATATGAGTTTTTACACATAGTTTGTGTTTTAGCACTTTCCTCCGAAGGAAAGTAGCTATTGAGGTTGGACTCATGACGGAATTTTTGAAAAATTTCTTCAAATCTTTATCGATCCTACCTAGTAGACACCGAAAATGACCCCCGTTAAAATTTATATATATCTATATATATATATATATATATGCATATATATATATATATATGTGTCTGTTAACACGATAGCGGCCAGAGTTTTTGTTTTTTCGTCACGAAACTTGGTATATAACATTCAATTAGCAAACGATTGAACGAGTTCGTTAACCACCAAAGTCGGTCCACCGGAAGGGGGGGTTTACCCCGGACCCAAAACACTTATTTGACTATGTCAGCCGTAATATTTGTTATATTTCAACGAAACTTGGTATTCGTAGTGTTAATATAGAGAGAAAAGTGAGATATAAAAATGAACTAAATCGGTGCATTAGAAGGGGGGGTTTACTCCAGACCCACAATACCAATTCGCCACTACCAGCCGTGATTGTTGGTATATTTCGACAAAACTCGGTATTCGTAGTGCTAATCCACAGGTAAATATGTGTTGTAAAAATAAACGAAATCGGTTCATTAGAAGGGGGGGGTTTACTCCGGACCCACAATACCAATTCGCCACTACCAGCCGTGATTTTTGGTATATTTCGACGAAACTCGGTATCCGTAGTGGTAATCTACAGGTAAATATGTGTTGTAAAAAGAAACTAAATCGGTTCATTAGAAGGGGGGGTTTACTCCGGACCCAAATTCCTAATATACTCATACCGGTCGTAATTTCTGCTGTATTGTAACGAAACGCTGTATACGTCGTGGGTAACTCATGAGAAAGAAGTGTTGTAAAAATGAGCTGAATCGGTCAATCGGAAAGCGGGGGTTTAATTTGTAATATATTTGAATAGAAAAGCCGGCAGACGTAGGTTCACAAAGCCGCCGCAAGGAGCGCTTTCTACCACTAGAGTGACTGTATCCTGTTCCTGCGTTAGATCAAAATACGATAAAATGAGGATTTTTGTATTTATTACGTAGTGTAGTAGGTACCATGTGTAAACATAACTCTGGATGCAAATTATTAATTGATCAGTTACTCATTACAAAATGAGAACTATTCACGTTTTTATTTTATTTATGTAGGATATTTTAAGCAAATTGTTCTGGAAAGCAGTCTACACTACCCAAATTCTGAGGAAAGTGCTTAGTTATGCAGCTCCTGCGTGACGGACTTTTCAACTAATAACTGCTCATATTTCAGAAGCTTAAGAAAAAAAAAAAAAAAAAAAAAAGAAAAAAAGACATGTAAAAAATAATAGTCAATAT